>CAKNXH010058940.1:106366-134668 GCA_932178445.1 Andricus quercusramuli
GGGAAGGCACCCCTGTGACTAGTCACAGAAATAACGTAAGGTAACACCCCTACACCTTTTTCAACGCCTTGTGGGGGCGGGAAGGCACCCCTGTGACTAGTCACAGAAATAATGTAAGGTAACACCCATACCCCTTTTCCAACGCCTCGTAATTTTGGTGTAGTTGAAAGCAGTAAAATTAATTAAGTGCATTATTTTCAGGCCGACTAGACAAATGTTGAAAATAGGCTAGTCGTCCCGAATTTCGGGGTCATTAACATTTTTTGTGATTTTTGTCTAGTTAAAACGAGAAATTTCCTAAAATGCATTATTTTTGGGACGACTAGCCGAATGGAGAAAATAGGATTGTCAATTTTTGTAATTTTGGTCTAGTTAAAAACAGTAGAATTAATAAAGTGCATTATTTTCGGGATGACGAGCCAAATGGTAGAAATAGGCTAGTCGTCCCGAATTTCGGGATGACTAGCATTTATCTTGATTTCCGGCTAGTCGTCCCGAAATTCGGGACGACTAGACGCAGCCTAAATATTTATTGAAGTTTTGAATATGGATGCATATCGCGAGTATAAAAATATATTATGAGTTTGTAGAAGTGAAGGTATCACATTTTTGAACGTCGAAAAAAAGTGAAATTGTGTAGTGGAGTACTATAATCTTAACCTCTAATCATCAATGATTCTCTAAAAAATATAATGCAAATGTATATTACCGAAAGTTTTTTCGAGGAATTTATGATTTGCAGGGCATTCGTCTTACTGCATATTATTTGGAATTGCTTGGAGACCTCTTTATACTAGATCAGATTTACATATCAGTGGAAATTTCTAATAATATGTCAATCAAATCTAGTTTAGGTGAACAAATACCCCCATAAGAACCTCGCAGGGTCTCTTCTTTTTCGTAGGGTTGTGGAAGGGCGACCCCTACTAGAACACTACTAGAAAGTCTATTAGGGCTCTCGTGGCCAAAGCGTTACGTTACCAGCAGAGCCCCCAATAGTTTTCCCCACTCTATGTATTTATGCATACCATTAAGCCATTTCCCTTTCGGGGTAGGCGTGACACTACCCGATTCGGGTAGTGTTTCTAGGTGCATAGTTGCTTGTAGTAAATAACTACAAGTGTGGGCTTACCACACGCACGACACATCACGATTATAAATAGTAAAACTCGTCAGAGACCTACTATATCCCTTTCAAAATTTCTGCATGGGGGCTTCCACCGGGGAAATCTTAAGCTGAGACGGTCTTCGCTCATCAAATCATAAATTCTTAAAGCTATCATAAATTCATCATGCTATAACCCTGCAATTACCATACACAGACCTAAGCCCATAGCGAGAAATATGGGGGGGGGGGGGGATATGCAGCGGCACACAGGAGAGTATATGTATATTATATGTTGCCGTGGTAACCAAGATGGTGGTCGTTGTACGTCGCGCGACTTGAACGCGCTCTTATACCTGAAGTGGCGAGACCATAATTTCTTGGATCATGACAAGGGAGGGTGCACGAGATTTTCGATAGTTATTATGAGCACACTCAACAGCAATCTCATATTTAACAGCAATCTTAGGCTGTCCTTCAGTATCAACCGTCAGAACTCGTCTAGAAAATTTACCCTTTTGAATAAGAAGTTATAAGAGAATAAAAAAGTTATCAACCGAAATTATAAATTTATTTCTTTGTAAAAATCTCTCTTTTTCATTCCAAGTTCCAACACATTAAACATTAATCATGAATAAAAAAAATTCAATCAAAACATTAATTATCCAACTATATCCGACATAGTATAATTTTTTTACACACACATTTCGGGGAAAGCTTTATGAACACTGTTAAAAAAAATCTGATCGAAATTTAATATACATGTGAGTAAAGTCATTTGCATATACCTTAAATTAATTTTAATATACCATTATGTTGTAAAATTAATATACATGTATATGAAAGTCGGTAAAACGGACTGCGTGAAAACAACAAGTTCTTTAAGGCCATGTGACGAGTGGGTCACGTGACCGGATTTCTACCTTGCTGGCACTTTTTTTAATTGCCAACTTAATTTTAACACGAAGCGCCACATCGAATTGAAAATTTGGTATACTGAATAAGAAGCACTAAGTAAGGTGGCTCTGGTCAGTGGAGGCGGAGGGGGGGGGGGGCGGTCCGCCTCGGGTGCCAAGCACCAAGGCGTGCCAATAAGGGGCAGTAAGGGGTGACAAAACCAAAGTGTGACACCGCAACCACCCCGGGGGCCAACCCATGCTACGCCGCCACTGGCTCTGGTCCTAAATTTCAATTATTCTTATTATTATTATACCATTAAGCCATTTCCCTTCAGGGGTACGCGTGACTTGCTCGGTTGGAAAGTAGTGAAATAGGTATATAGGTATGAGGTAGATCGGTATATGGGTATAGGGTAGATGGGTATATAGGTGTTAGGTATAGATTTTTTAGATTGATCTGGAGTTCTCGTGTTATTTATATGAATGACACGTTCACTCCGCAATACTGCTCCGACCCAGGTTGCTGATCAATCTCTCTAGCGATCACCCCAAGTGAGGAGCCTCACAAAATTGTTATGTATGGTTCCCCACTTGCGCCCATTAGTATCCAAGGTCTTTGTTTCAGGCATCATTCACTCTACCGTCACTCTGTTTACAAACTATTTGTCGCCACACATTTCTGTCCTGGCATACTGCTCTAGCTTTATTCACGTCCATGCCTTTTTTCATACAGGCTCTTGTATTTCTATGGCTTGTTATGTCTCTTCGTATTAGTGTCTCATTCACAGATTCTAACCATTCTTTCGGCGGTCTACCTCTGGGCCTTCTGCCATTTACTTTACCTTTATACACTTGCTTGGTCAGTCGTTCATCTTTCATTCTTTCAAGATGTCCGAACCACCTTAGCTGATTTCTTTCCCATATGTCAACTAGTGTCTCCCCTGTACCACATGCTTTGCGGATTGTCTCGTTTTGTACTTTGTCCATCAGTGTTTTCCCGCATATTATGCGCAGAGGTTTCATGCCGATCGCGTTGATTTTACTCCTGTCCTTTTCATGACAGATCCATGTCTCGCTACCGTATAGTACAGTCGGTACGAAAATAGAGTTATGTATGGCCATTTTAGCTTTTTTTGATATGTTTTTATTTGTGAGGATGGACCCTGCTCTACCGATAACCTGCTTACCCTTATTTATGCGCCTATCTAATTCCCCATCTATTTTTCCGTCGTTAGTGAATAGACTACCTAGATATACGTACTTGTCAACTTGTTCTAATTTCTCATCATTTAGGACTGTGTTGCATATCGTTTTCTCACTTTTTCCCTCAAACACCATGACTTTCGTTTTATTCGCGTTAATTTTGAGATCCATGTTCTTCATGCTTGTATTAAGTTTATTCAACATTCTTTGCAAGTCTTTGACTGATTCTGCCATAACAATCTTGTCATCTGCGAAAGCCAACCCACGTACCTTGACGGTTTCAAGCACCTGAAGTACCGAACGTTCAAATGAACGAAATATTTTGCCCGAATTTTATTTTACTCATAAATATTGCTGCAACTGCAATTTAAAATATGCATTATAATTCTGTTTCAAAAATAAATAACTTCCAATATAAGTGAAAAAACATTTGAGCACTTTTTCTACTTTATGAAGTTATCAGTAAAAAATTTCGTTCATTTGAACGTTCAGAACTTCAAGCACATGACGGTTTCGAGATCTACACCTTTTTCGTCGAAGAGGGCAGTTCTAAGACACTTATCCATGAATATGATAAATAGCCACGAGGACATAACACATCCTTGTTTCACGCCTTGCATAATATCGAACCATTCACTCTTTTTCCCATTTACCCTTACACTCGCTTTACTAACTGTATATATTGTTTTTATTGCTTGTAGGAGCCCTCCATTTACTCCATATTCTTTAAGGACTTCCCAAAGTTTACTTCTATTTACCTTGTCAAAGGCTTTTTCTAGATCAATAAATGCACAGAAGACTTTCTTTCCTACTCTCAAACTTTTTTTTGCGACCTGTCTTAGGCTAAATATCTGATCTGTACATGATCTTCCTGGCATAAATCCACTTTGGGCTTCCCATATTTTCTCTTCTGTAATTTCCATTACTCTACGGATAAGTATTTTTGAGTATATTTTACTTACGGTACTTAGTAGGCTGTTACCTCTGTAATTACGGCAGTTGCTTTTATCTCCTTTTCTTTTGTATATTGGTACGATAATCGCTTTTCTCCAATCGTCTGGGACTTCTCCCGTTTCGATACATAAATTTATTAATTCGCACAACCTGTGAGGTATGTACTCGCCACCGTATGTAAGCATTTCAGCGCTAATATTGTCTATACCCGCAGCCTTACCGTTTTTCAAGTTCTTAATTATATCTCTGACCTCAGTGACACAGACTTTTTCAATGGGTTTTCTAGTGCATTATGTTCTATGTCGCAGTTTTGTTGCCCTATATTTTCACCTCCTAATAGTTCTTTAAAAAAGTCCTTTAAAGCGTCTACTATTTCGTCTATATCATATAGCATTTCGCCTTTGCTGTTTCTCATGATAGCAAACTCTGTACTTTTACTTTCCTTCAACTGTTTATATAATAGTTTCATAATTCCTTCAAAGCAGTTTTTTATTTTGTTCTCTTCTTCTGTTCTGATTTTCTCTTTACTCTCTTTGACTAGTCGTTTAACTTTCCTATTTTTGTGTCTGTAATCATTTTTAAGTCTAGTTCTCTCCTCATCGCTAAGACCTGCCATGTTCAGCGTTTTATTTTGCGCTTCTTTCTTTTCTTTTTGGGCTGCCACAATTTCATCGTTCCACCACGCATCGCCAGACTTTCTTCCTACAACCGCCGTACCACATACTTCGGTCGCAGTTTTGAAAATGATATCCCGTAACAAAGTCCACGCGCCCTCTATATCTTTATTGCTTATAAGCGCTTCCCACGTTGCCCTATCTATGCGTTCAGTTAACCTCTTTTGAAACTCTGTTTGCACTTCTTGTCTCTGTAAATTTTCAATTTTTATTCGTGTTTGTTTCGTTTTCTTTGTTTTCTTTGTTCTCCATCCCCGCCCTAAGTTTATTTTGCAGACTAAAAGGTAATGATCAGAATTGCATTCGGAACCCCTCATGACTCTTGTATCTTTAACTAGTTCTCTTAATCTTTCATCCGCAATAACAAAGTCAATTATGCTGTGGCTATTTCCTTTACGCCATGTGTACATGTGGATCATTTTATGTCTAAACCAAGTATTTGTAATAACTAGGCCCTTTTCTAAGCATAAGCTAACTAGCTTTTCCCCGTTATAATTTTTTCTTGTTGGATCTCCAAAATTACCTAGCACCCTTTCTGTATCTGTATCCTGACGTTGGACACCGACCCATCCGTTCATATCTGCTAGCAGAATTATTCTTTCACCTTGATCGCAAATACTTATTGTATCATTTAGAGTGTCCCAGAAGGCGTCCTTAACTTCCCTCAAATCGCTATCAACTGGTGCGTAGCACGCTATGATAAATAATCTTCTGATTCCTACCTTCATTCTAGCCCATAGCAATCTGGGTGATACAAAATTATGCTCTATGAGATGATGACTTGCTTTTTCATTCATAATTAAACCGACCCCTTGACTACGATGCGATTCGCTATCTGCTCCTGACCATATTTCACAACCGCCTTCCAACACCCCATTTTCTATGTTTCTAAATTCGCGACCCTTTTTCTTTGTCTCAGGTACACAAAGAATATCTAGTTTCCTTATGTGCATAGTTTCTCGCAGTTCTCTTATCTTAAGATCACTCACTCCTCTAGCATTCCAAACACCCAGTCTCCATTCATCGCCCGAAACTCGACCTTTGCGTTTTCCGTGTGCATGCTTTTCGTCAATCCAAGTTTCAGTCCATTCCGAGGCTACTTTATTGTTTGTATTATTCATGTTTAGATTGTACTTCCAACTATCACCTGTATGCGCGAGATTTGTTTTGCGAGTCGAAATCATGTCCGAATTAAGCAGTGATTTGTCTTATGGTGGAGTCAAGCTGTAACGTCAGTCCCACCAAAACTTCTGTTACTGGGGGGGGGGATAAGGACATGAGAAAAGAAGCCGAGAGTCTCAATAGGTTGGTGATTTATGCTGAGAAGGTCACCAGCCTTAAGCAGCGACTGACTTCTGAGAGTACTACAGAACGACTGATTTTTGAAGACAAAGGGCAGAATTGGAGAGAGTCAAATTACACATGCGTTTCATTTTTTCTCTTTTTTTTAAGTTTGACCGTTGGAGATATTGAGTATTTCAAGATTTTGTAAATACTTTCGGATGCGTAAGAGTGAAAACAAAAATCTGGAAATACTGCGCAGTCCTGGATCTATTGTAAACAAATTTTTGAGAAATGAGTAAAAATATTATTATACGATTCAGTAGAAAGCATTACAGTAATCCTTGCAAAATGAAATTCCTTTGAAACCATTGAAATCAATTTAAAATTCACACGAATTGAGTATAGTTCTACAACGAATAAAAGTCCTTTTAAATCCGACAAAGAGAACTTAAGGTATCTGAAGATCCCCCCCCCCCCCTCGCCCTATCGAAACATGGGGAAAAAAATTGTATTTTAGCAAAAATTAATATAATTTGGTATATAATAGAAACTCATCTTTTTTTTAATAACAGGTTGTAGAGTCTTCCATTTCCTTTCTATTTCCAAGTTTCACTTTGGTTACGCGGTTATAAAATCTTTTATTGAATAAATCTGCACACATAAAAAGAGTTTATAAAAAGATAATGAAAATTTTAAAACTTCTTTTAAAATCTTTTGAAAATTTTCTTTTAAAAATTCTTTCCCTATTTTCAAATAAACGACTGACTTCTGAGAGTAATCATGAAATACCACACGAGTTGCACACACTATTTTTTATCACCAATGTGAGGAATATGCACTTTTCGTATTTTATACGCACGAGCGAAGCGAGTGCGGAATATCGTCGGTGGGGAGGGGGTTCGGTGGGCGGAGCCCCCCGAGAGGAAGAACGCCCCCATTCAAAAAGATAATTTCAGGTGCCGATGGAGAATTGGCCGTGTTTTCACGAAACAAACGCACCTAACCTGAAACCTGCTGTGGGCATATTTAAGTATGATATTTAGATCTAATAGGTTTTTTTACATGCTCATCTAGAGAAGGTATTGGATTTGTGTAAAATTTGACCCCCCCGGTTTTTGTCGAATGTCCACGTTTTGAGACCCCTTGAACCCAAAAAACCGGTTTTTACGAATGTGTCTGTCTGTATGTATTTGTGTATGTGGGTGTGTATGTATGTAGATTTTTAGTCTGTTAGCACGATAACTTTCGAAAGAATTGACAGATTGGATTGGGCTTTGGTATGCTCTTCAAGTATCCTGAAATGAAGGTCAAGTTCGTTAGCCAGCTATTTTTGATAAAAATTCAAAAAGTGAAACCATTTTGAAAATTTTTGAGATCGTTTTTTTCAAAATTTGAAAATTACGTTTGCGGCTGTTCATAAAAAAAAAAAAATTGATTAGCATTTCGAACTCGAAAGTTCATTGCCTCACTACCCGATTCGGGTAGTGTTTCTAGGTGGATAAATACTACCAGTGTGGGTCTACCACACCCACGACGGGTCAACAACACGCAGTATTCCCTGAACGGTCACCCATCCAAGTACTAACCGCGCCCAACACTGCTTAACTTCAGTGATCTGACGGGAACTGGTGTTTTCAGCGTGGTATCGCCGTAGTACTCGGAAATTTGAACAATTTTTTCTCATGACATTTTTCGATAAAATGAAAATTTTCAGAGTTACAGCATTTTCAAAATCCAAAGAAAGAAACGAAAATTAACATTTTGAGCCGAAAAACGCACGATACGAAAAAAAGTCAAGAGAAGAAAAATGTTTCTTTTTGCACGCCCTGCAAGATTATAACAACTTTTTGAATTTTCTTCAAAAATCGAAAATTCACATTTTTATTGCACAAAAAATAATTAAAAATCCGAAAATTCAATTTTACGGCCAAACTATGCAAGATACGACAAATCATGATTAAACAAAATTTGTGCATAAAAAAAAATCTACAAATTTGTTATTGGTCAATTTTTGATAGGATGTGTAGTTTTTGCTTTATTCGTAAAAAAGTTCATTAACAGTAAAAAAATCAGCCCGATAAGTGGGCACATTCTCATCAAAACGTTGCCTATTTTATTTCTTTTTCATCTCGCGTGTGTTTTTCCACAAAATTTCATTGTTTTTTTGTTCTCAATACTATTTCTAACGAGTAAAACAATAAAATAATCATCATTAATGCTCATGATACTTGAAAATATGTATTTTTACATTTTCATCTAGAGAAGGTATTAGATTTGTGTGAAATTTGACCCTCCCGGTTTTTGTCAAATGTCCACGTTTTGAGACCCCCTGAGTCAGAAAAAATGGTTTTTACGAATATCTGTCTGTCTGTCTGTCTGTAGTCTGACGACACGATAACTTTCGAAGGAATTTTTTTATTCAAATTTCATTCTGCACCCAGGTTTATGGTCCGAAAATACAGGTCAAGTTCGTTAGCCAGCCATTTTGGATAAAAATTCAAAAAGTGAGAGCATTCTGAAAATTTTTCAGACCATTTTTTCTCAAAATTTGAAAATTATATGTACGGCCGCTCATAAAAAAAAAACTGATTAGCATTTCGAACTCGAAAGTTCATTGCCTCACTACCCGATTCGGGTAGTGTTTCTAGGTGGATAAATACTACCAGTGTGGGTCCACCACACCCACGACGGGTCAACAACACGCAGTATTTCCCGAACGGTCACCCATCCAAGTACTAACCGCGCCCAACACTGCTTAACTTCAGTGATCTAACGGGAACTGGTTTTTTCAGCGTGGTATCACGGCCGCTCATAGAAATCGAAAATTCAAGCAATTTATTCCAATGACATTTTCCGATAAAATGAAAATTTTCAGAGTTACAGCATTTGCAAAATCCAAAATAAGAAACGAAAATCAACATTTTCAGCCGAAAAACGCACGATAAGAAAAAAAGTCAAGAGAAGAAAAATGTTTCTTTTTGCACGCCCTACAAGATTATCTTAACGACTTTTTGCATTTTCTCGAAAAATCGAAAATTCACATTTTTATTGCACAAAAAATAATTAAAAATCCAAAAATGCAATTTTACGGCTAAACTATGCAAGATACGATGAATGATGATTGAACAAAGTTTGTGTGTAAAAAAAAGATCTACAAATTTGTTATTGAACACTTTTTGATAGGATGTGCAGGTTTTGTTTTATTCGTAAGAAATTACATTGACAGTGAAAAAATCAGCCCGATAAGTGGGCAAATTCTCATCAAAACTTTGCTTATTCCATTTCTTTTTTATCTCATGTGTTTTTTCACAATATTTCATTGTTTTTATGATTTCAATACTATTTCCAACCATTAAAACAATAAAATAATCATCATTAATGCTCATGGTACTTGAAAATTTGTATTTTTACATTCTCATCTAGAGAAGGTATTAGATTTGTGTAAAATTTGACCCCCCCCCCCCCCCTGTTTTTGTTAAATGTCCATTTTTCAATAATCATTTGAAAATTTATCATATATATGTTCCAAAAACAACTTAGATACTTTTTTTCACCCCTTTTCAGATAGTTGGAGAAATATTTCTGATTGTATGATTAATTAGAAAGATACAGAAATGTACGCTGAAGTGAAGGAATTTCCTTCTTCATTTTAGATCAAATACAAAAATTTAGTCATTTTTATCTGAAGAACATAGAACAGAACACATAGTCATTGCGAAGCGCGACGACCAAATCTCGCATCTTGAGCGCGCTCAAACTTTTGAGTATCCATTAAATTAAACGATGAACAGAAACGAGCGTGGAGCGCAAGGTTTACATCATTTTTAAACTAAATATTGAGTGCGAAGCGCGAGTGTCTTGATGAGAATGTGTTCCTGAAGGTCGATAGAACCTTAAGTAAATTAGTTTCTCTTTCTATGTAAGACGTACAAAAGTTAAACCAAAAGCAGGTCATAACGATGAAGCTAACTAAGAGAGTGTTAGCCCGCGAAGCGCGAAATAGTGAGCACACGAAGTACGAAAATCCTGAGGAACCGAGCTTAAAGCGTCAGGCAAATGTGTCCGAGCGCGTAGCGCGAGGTGAATATAATATCTAGCGCGAAGCGCGAGATTCAACAGGCGCGCGCCCTAGGCGCGCCCATTTATGCGAGCGAAGCGCGCTATGAGAATGTGCCCGCGAGGCGGGCAGATTTTTTTTATTGGATTTTTTGATAATGTCTATCCAATGATCCGGGTCATTGATGATCTTATGCAATTTCAGCTCTTTCTCAATCAATCCGAAATATCTCACGAGCATGAGAATATGCTCGAGAATATGCTCGAACTTTATGTGCTTTGAGAATTTCATGAGCATTTATGAGCATTTTGAATTAGGATTGAATGAATCGTATTTTCTATCTTTATAATAATAATTACATTGTTTCCAGTTCGCGGGAAAATGCATCCACTCCGAAAACGATTCGGTTGAATATTAACATATTAATGCAAATCCTGTTAAAAGACGCTTCCTATGTATGTTTTAAAGTGATTTTGTTGATTAATAGTATGTTAATAACAAATTCTGTGGTGCATTATCCCGAAAAGTGAATTTCTCTGCTTCTCTAAATAAGGGATGATTGAACCACCCTTTAGAAAAATTCAAAGACATCCTTGTCGTCTACATCTTCCCTATTTACTTTTAATGTGATTCCTATCCTCATAGATTAATCAGAAAACTTTTTGAAATTTTAGCCATTAAGAAATGTCGGTATTCCGGAATAAATGTTCAATGGATGATAAAACAACCCTTGAAGTAAATGCACATAAATAATGTCCGTGCTATGCACGCTTCCTTTACTTATTTGAAAGTGATTTCATACCCTAGCAGTTGAATAAAAAATATCCAGTGACTTTAGTTACTAAGAAATGATGATTTCCATACTTGGATGTTTAAAGTATATGAAAACACCCCCATAACATGCTGTACACCCAAAAAACCGTTAATCTTTCTAGATCTTAGATATGAACCTTTTGCTTCGGTAAGACTGATAGTCGAAATGTGAAACTTTTAGCAAAATTTAACAAAGAGTTTAGGAGAAAAAAAACTTTTCACTAAAATAAGCATTGTTCTATTAAAATACATGTAAAAATTGAAACTTTGACAATTTTTTGTTAAAAAACTGTCCATTTTTCTTACTTTTTTCTTTCGGATGATTGCATTGCAGGTTCAAAAATACAACAAAAAAATTAGATTTAGAATTTTTCACAAAAAGCCATTTACTGTGCATTTGGTGCGGGGTCCTTTCAAACTAAAAACTATATGTATTAATTATGATGTATATTTGTTTGAAAAAATTCCTATTTCATGAATTTGTTTTTAAAGTTGTTAAAGATCAATTTGGCGCGTTGAAAATCTATTTGACGTTTTTGCACGTGAGTTTTGTTTTGGAAATTTTCACGCGTCAAATATTTTTTTGACGTTTATGCCCGTGATATTCTGTTTTGACAATTTTGCGCGTTGAAAACCGTTGTGACATTTTTGCCCGTGAGTTTTTTTAAAAACATTTTTACGCGTGGAATATTTCTATGTAATTTTTGTTCGTAGCAAAACTATGGGATGTTTTAGCTCCCGGCGTGTCAATTAAAGTGCAACGTACGGGTGGAATTTTCTTTAAAATTCGCTGTGAATGTTAGAATTTTAACGTGAGTACAGCCGTACTCACGTTAAAAAGCACTTGGTGCTTGGGGGTTAGGTTTCTTAATTATTTGTTTAATTAAACTTTTCTCTTAAAAACCAGTGTAATTTATATTTATCTAGGAGAAAACATTATGTTTGATTATTCATAATTGAAAACTGCTGCCAAAACTGTTTTTAATTTGTGTAAAGTGCAAATATCTGACTTTTCTGATAATTGATCAATATGCGGTATATGAAATTCAATAACATAGTCTCTTAATGGCGATTTCGTATACCTAGGTTTCAGATTTAATATACAAATGTATATTAAATGTATAATAAAATTGCAAACATTTTTAACAGTGAACCTAATGTAAAAGAGCCCCATGCATATTTAAATAAAAGCATAGAAAAAACTGAAGTTAAATTTTGTTGCAGATAAAATGTTCAGCTGTTAAAGATTACATGCTATTGGCGAAAGTTTATCTTACGGTGGAATAAAAACTGTCGTCTGCTACGTCCTTCGCAGCAATGGAAAAACGGCAAAGTATATACGTGAAAAGGGTGAAAAGCTATAGTCGGTATTGTAGGCTAGGAACAAAACCATAGCAGAAGACGCTGACAAACAGCTGACAAATTATCCCGAGATGGTTTAAAAACACAGAATTATCTCAATTTCGTGTAAAGTTTATTCGACAAGGTTAATTTTTGTTGCAGTGAAACTTTCGTCGGAAATCGATGTAAAGTTTATCTTCCGTTTTTTCTGTGAGGAGGCAATATTCCGAAACAATCCTCGGAAATATATCAGACTTTGAACTCGTGCTCATGCCACTTCCTGAACAACAAAAGAATCGACCATCTTATTTGCATGAAAAATTATCAGTAAAAAATGACCTCCACTTTCAAAGGGCTATTCACTCTCGAGTTGAGACTCGAGCGATCTAAATACTCCTAGAGTTACTCTATCGCGACTCCAAAATGAGAGAGAGTTCGCAGGATTTAAAAGAGTTAGCCGAGGTGTAAGAGTCGCTAAGGAGTCCATAGGAGTCGAGCCGAGTTCTACTCGAGTTGATGGGAGTCGGAGCGTGTTTCTGATTCTCGAGTCATAATCGACACATTGGATTGTGAAAGACGGGTTTAGTTGACCTGTCAGTGCAAAATTTTCGTCTAATCATTTTCCGGCATTTTACAAACAACTTGATAATACTCCAAAGCGCAAGCGATCGCGAGTCGTTAGAGTCGCTAGAGTTCAGCCGAGTCGCATGGAGTCACATGGAGTATCCGATCACTCGAGTCTCAACTCGAGAGTGAACAGCCCTTTGTCAAACAAGTAAATAATTTCAAAATTGAGGCAAGGATGCAGGTAGCGGAGGTGATCAAGAGTTCTAATGGCATCATTGCTGGCTGGGACGAGGACCGCTACCCAAGGTTCTTCCAAGACAGAGCCGATTGTTAAAGAATGTGTTCAGAAAAAAAATTGCGAAGGGTTAAGTATCATAAACCGAGACTAAATACTATTTTGGCATACAAATTTGAAAATATATTGTAGAAATATGGAGGAACAATTGAAAAAAGTTTCACCTCGAAAACGTTTTGCTTAAGTGTCTCCAATTTTATGCCAAAGTTCAGATAATTTTTTACTGATAATTTTTAATGCAAATTAGTTGCTCGCTTTTTTTTTGCTCGGGAAATTGCATAATTAATCGAATTTTAGAGCATAGCGGTTGATGATATGACTACTACAGTTAAAACTATTTTTGTGTACTACAAAATTCTGAAAATTTTTAAGACTACCATAATTGACCTAGAACCAACCGTTTTCGAGTTATTTTCAAAAACCAGTTATTGTTAACATTTCACAACATGGCGGCCGTAGCCGTACACATATGGATGGGGACCTTTTACATTATCTTTATAAAGCTATCCCCGACGTCTGTGTAAAAAAGTCTACTATATATTCCATTGTTTTCAAATGAAATTTGCTCCCCATTGATTGGACTATAAGAAACCGAAAGGGCTTTAGCCAAAGTACAGTGATCGCTTATCACCTCACCAAAATTAGATTTTAAGAAAAGATTAAACGTAAATAAATTTGTGAAATAAAAACAGCTAAATGCAACAGTTGGATACTATCATCCAATTTAATTTCAAGTTTTCATACACGAAAAAAACTGTTGCCACGTCATATTTATGCAAGTGAATGTTTACAGTTTGTGAAGTTCGAACTTTTGTAAAATAACGTCGTCCCACGATCAAAACTTTTTTAATTTTAAATTCTAATTTTACAAATAAATTGAAGACAGCCTTTTTACAATGAGGCATTAAAAGAAAAAAATATTTTAACCACATTATAAACAAGGTATTTTTTTATAAAAATTAAATGTATGTAGGATGCATTCAGAATAGATATACAATACAATATTCAGTTCGATACATAAATCCAACTCTAAAAAAAATGCATTCGACATATTGGGCTGTAACCATCCTGTAACCATCCAAGTCTGAGGAAATTAATATTACATTTTCATCCTAGAATGAGAAGGTATTAGATTTGTGTAAAATCCCCCCCCCCCCCCAGTTTTTGTCAAATGTTCACGTTTTGAGACTCCCTGAACCAAAAAAAAAAACAGGTTTTTACAAAATGTCTGTCTGTTAGTCTGTAGATTTTTAGTTTGTTAGCACGATAACTTTCAAAAGAATGAACGTATTGGATTGGGCTTTGGTATACTCTTAAAGTGTCCTAAAATTAAGTTCAAGTTCGTTAGCCAGCCATTTTGGATAAAATTCAAAATGTGAGCACATTTTGAACAATTTTGAAAACACTTTTTTTAATATTTAAAAATTCAATGGAGTTATAGCATTTACAAAATTCACAAAAACAAACGAAAATGAACATCTTAAGCCAAACAACGCACGATATGAAAAAAAGTCAAGAGAAGAAAAATGTTTTCTTTTTCAACACCCTACAGTCTGTTCAACAAGAGCGTGTGGTCTGTATTTTTAAAACTATTGGAGATTTTTGAACGTTTTTTTTTTTTTTAAATTAAAGTACGTTCAAATGACTAATACGCGTTTACGATACCGCACCGCAGTATCGCTCGAACCATCCGAGAGAACGCACGCGATCGAAAATGAGTTCAGTTTACGCTAAACGTCTTGAAGCCGTCTTCTTGTGTTCCCATCCAAAAGGACCAAAACTGTCCATCGCAGCGACTGCTAAATACTTAAAAAAGTCACAGTCGTTCATTTTGAAGTGGGTTAAGCGGTATAAAGTCAGTGGAACTGTCGGCGATCTTCCTGAAAGAGGAAAAATGCGTGCAACAACCAGCAAAGAGGACAAAGCGATCGTGCAGCTATTCAAGCGTACCCTCACTCTCGGTTTGCGAGATGCCAAGGCTATACTAGCCAAAAAGGGAGTACGCATTAGTATCAACACCATACGACAGCGATTGGCCGAATCGAAGATGCAGTACCGTAGCACGAGGCAAATACCCCTACTCTCAGAAACCCATATCGAAAAACGGAAATCATGGGCTGCTGAAAATGTCGACCGGGACTGGTCATCTGGCCATCACAGTCCCCAGATGCAAATCCAATCGAAAACATCTAAAGCATCTGGAAGAGGAAGCTTGCCGGAAAACGTGCCTTCACCCTAAACCAGCTGTCACAAAGAATTAAAAAGTTATGGCTAGTTTACCAACGAACTATACCGAAAAATTAGTTGAAAGTATGCCAAGAAGGTGCCAGGCCATTCTGGACAACGATGAAGACCATTTACTAAGTGATTGCGTATTAGTACTTTGAAAGTACTTTAATTTTTCAAAAAAATCGTTCAAATATCTCTATTAGTTTTAAAAATACAGACCACACGCTCTTGTTGAACAGACTGTAAATATTGTCATGAGAGTTTTTTTAATTTTCATGAGAAATCGAAAATTCAAATTTTTATCGCACAAAAAAATAATGAAAAATCAAAAATTCCATTTTGCTGGGTCAAACTATACAAGACACGAAAAAAGATGAATAGAAAAAAGTTCTGCACTCAAAAAAGTTCTACAAATTTGTTATTAAATCACTTTTTGATGCGACGCGTAGTTTTTGTTTCATTTGTAAAAAACTGATTTAAGAATAAAATACATTTTTGGAAAAACGACAGAAATTAATAGACAAAAGTTGTTCACTCAGAAAGGAGTTACAAATTTTTTATTAATAATTTTTCGATAAGATGCGTAATGTTTGTTTCAATCGTGAAAAACAACATCAACAATGAAAAAAATTACATATACAAATTTTCTTAGAACCACTTTACGATTGGATAGTGCGAATAGATTTTCAGAATAAGATGAACGAACGCATAGATAAGGCAATTTGGAAGCCGCTTGAAAGCAATAAAGATGTAGAGGGCGCGTGGGCTTTATTACGGGATACTATTCTTAAAACTGCGATTGAAGTGTGTCGTACGGCGGTGGTAGGAAGAAAGTCTGGCGACGCATGGTAGAACGATGAAATTGAGGCAGCCCAAAAAGAAAAGAAAGAAGCGCACAATAAAACGCTGAACATGACAGGTCTTAGTGAGGAGAAGAGAAATAGACCCAAAAATGATTACAGGCAAAAAAATAGGAAAGTTAAACGACTAGTCAAAGAGAGTAAAGAGAAAACCAGAATAGAAGAAGAGAACAAAATACAAAATTACTTTGAAGGAATTATGAAAGTATTATATAAACAGTTGAAGGAAAGTAAAAGTACAGAGTTTGTCAGAATGAGAAACAGCAAAGGTGAAATGCTATATAATATAGACGGGATAGTAAACGCTTTAAAAGACTCTTTAAAAGAACTACTAGGAGGTGAAGATATAGGACAACAAAACTGCGACATAGAACATAATGCATTTGAAAACCCAACTGAAAAAGTCTGTGTCACTGAGGTTAGAGATATAATTAAGAACTTGAAAAACGGTAAGGCTGCTGGTATAGACAGTATTAGCGCTGAAATGCTTAAATACGGTGGCGAGTACATACCTCACAGGTTGTGCGAATTGATAAATTTATATACCGAGACGGGAGAAGTCCCAGACAATTGGAGAAAAGCGATTATCGTACCAATATACAAAAGAAAGGGAGATAAAAGCAACTGCAGTAATTACAAAGGTATCAGCCTAAGTACAGTAAGCAAAATATACTCAAAAATACTTATCCGTAGGGTAATGGAAATTACAGAAGAGAAGATATGGGAAGTCCAAAGTGGATTTATGCCAGGAAGGTCATGTAAAGATCAGATATTTAGCCTAAGACAGATCACAGAAAAAAGCTTGAGAATAGGAAAGAATGTTTTCTGTGCATTTATTGACCTAGAAAAAGCATTTGACAAGGTAAATAGAAGTAAACTTTAGGAAGTGTTGAAAGAGTATGGAAGAGTATGAAATGGAAGGCTCCTACAAGCAATACAAGCAATATATACAGGTAGTAAAGCGAGTGTAAGGGTAAATGGGAAACTGAGTGACTGGTTCGATATTATGCAAGGCGTGAAACAAGGTTGCGTTATGTCCTCGTGGCTATTTATCATATTCATGGATATATGTCTAAGAACTGCCCCCTTCGACGAAGAAGGTGTAGATCTCGAAACAGTCAAGATACGTGGGTTAGCTTTCGCAAATTACAAGATCTTTATGGCAGAATCAGTCGAGGACTTGCAAAGAATGTTGAATAAACTTAATACAAGCATGAAGAACATGGGTCTCAAAATTAACATAAATAAAACGAAAATCATGGTGTTTGAGGGAAAAAGTGAGAAAAAAATGTGCAAAATTGTCCTAAATGATGAAAGATTAGAACAAGTTGACAAGTACGTATATCTAGGTAGTCTATTCACTAACGACGGAAAAATGGATGGGGAGTTAGATAGGCGCATAAATACACGGAGAGACTTTTGATATCAATATTTGGTACATACTGCACCTATAATTAAAATAAAATGTAAGAATTTGGGGATAATCGGGGTACTGTTATAAAGATTCCTATTATAATAAGAGATGATGGTATTTCTTTATGTATTATTATAAACTTAAACGAGCAAAAATTAGTATTTACGTTTAGAAAAAGTCTTATTTACTGTTTGAGAATTGTGAGTGTGAAAAAGTGATAATGGTCAATAACAATTTTTCTAAAATATGTTGGCAATAGTAAAAATTTTAATTAACATAAGTTATAAAAAATGTACGAAATTCTAGTATTCTTAAATAAGAATGCGTATTGAAACGAGAGCCGATAGTAATATCTGCAACCGGCATTTACGAGAATTCTAAAAGACTATACTAAAAACGCCCGAAAGTTTCCGAGCTGTTCCGTTTATATCCGAGTACCTGAAGACCAGGCCAGCAGACCTACTGCATCCGACACGTGACCTGTGATTTCCCGCCAAAAGTTTTAATTATACGCGTTTGTAGTACAAAAATGTTTGTAACTAATGGAGTATGCATTGAAGCTTAAACAAATTTTAATTCCGAAATTATTAATAAAAAACTGCAATACTTAATTTTATACACTTTTATAAATTGAACAGTTCAAAGATTTCTGGTTAAAAAATATAAATCCACGCTATCGTTTTAAATGCTCTAAATTAAAACTAATCCTCCATTTCAATTCGCATTAATAAAAATGTTTAAAAATGAAACATGTCCCTCTCCCAACTCAATAAAAACCTTCAAAACGAAAAAGTGCCTCTTCCTATTTAGAAAAACTTGAAAACACAAATTTCTTTCCAGATCTATAAGAACAATAGAAATAACAAAATCTCCCTGTTTTAATTCAGAATGAATTGAAAATCAAAATTCCCTCCCCTCCTACTCAATAAAAATATATTTGTTAAATTATCCTACTCCCATTCAGAAAAAAATAAAAAAAATATAAAATGTACTCCCAGTTTAAAAAAAAATTAAAAACCAGAATTTCCTCATTTCAAGCTTGATAAAAATGTTAAAAATACAATACTTCCCATTCTTCCGCTTGATACAAATTTTAAACCAAAAAAGTTCCTCTTCCAATTGGGGAAAAAAACTAAGTACGAAAATTTATTTATTTTGATTCTGGTCGTTTCAATTTCATAATTTTCAATTGTTATTTAACATTAAAATAAAAAATGTAACGTTAAAAATTTAAATTTTTATCATTCAAGGCTTCCTGTTTCAAACAATTCAGTTTCACATTGGTTAGTTTTGAATATTTGATTTATAATTGATCATTTTGAAATTTTTGTGAATAAAAAATGTCTAACTGAATGGGTTAAAAATTGAATATTTCAAACTGAGACAATATTTGAATAGGGTTCTAAATTGAACAAAAGTGTGTAATTATGAATATATTAATTTTAAGTTATTTTCATATTGAAAATAATTTATAAAATTTCAATCAGACATTTCAATTTGCCTAATTTATATTTACAGTTGATCAACTTGAAACATTTTTATAAACAATTTTAAATTTCTAACGCTTTAAATTTTTTATTCTTAACGCCTTCAAAACAAAAATTTTAAATTCTTTCAATTAAAAATTTACGTTAAAAAATGAAGACATAAAATGGAAAAATTGTAAAACAAAAGATTTTAGAATTAAGCGTTACGAAGTGAATGATGCAGTAATTGGAACAGTTAACTACTGAACTTAATATTCAAAAAAGAAGTTGAAATCGAACTTATTTTTAATTGAATCATATCATGTGATATGATATTTGTGATATTCCAAGTGATTTCATAAATTGTTCTTCTGAGAATTTGTAAAATTCCCTGTGAAAAAATAAATTCACTGTCATTCCTCGGTTTTTCCCGGTTTCAAAAAATTCCTGGTCATTTTTTGGTTTTCAGTCTAGCGTTCAAAATGCTCTGAATTTTAAGTTACTATGAAAATAATAAAAAAAATGTTATAAAAAAATGAGAAAGTTCATTTTTCTTTCAGGCTCAAGAGGGTTACATTCCAATGTGTCAAAGGCATTTTTCGTTAAAAGTTGGATTTTTTTTAGTAGTATTTATAATTTTTCCAAAAGCTTGTACTATTAAGAAGTTTCTTGTCCTTCTATAAAGTTACTTTCATAAATTAAGGAACATCATTATTTGATTTTATGATTGAGGTTGATAGTTGATTTATTTATTTATAGTTTATATGCATATAAATATATAATAAAGTCCGGGGCACCTGGAATTTTTGACCCAGCACTATTAGTTTCTCACAAGTAGCGAAACGTTTCACTGGTTAATATATAAGGGCAGAAAGAATCATAGGTCTCAGCGGAATGCGTGCGATTTATAGATAGATATAAGATAGGTTTATGTATGCTTATAGGCGTTAATATAGGATTCGTAAGCAAACCACACTGTAGCCAGCGAGCGACGTCAAATATATATATATATATATATATATATATTAGGAAGTGTTTGCAGCCCATGTAATAGTGTGCGTTCATACACTTCCACCCGTCTTACTTTTTGCCATGCGCCAGCGTGAAATACAAGATCACGTGACCCCCATTTTTCGTATAGTGGTTTAGAAAGATTGCAAAGCGTTTGTTTCGCTTCTTTCAAAGCACTATACCAATTTTCGTTATTTTGCGTGTGTAAGGGCCGATTTCACCAACAGCGATTAAACTGGCGATTAACTAATCAGGATTATTTTTTAATCAAGGTTTTAACCGACATTAACTTCTAATGCGTTCCACCGTGTCCTATCATCAAGTTTTGATTCTCCATTATTTAATCATATACCCCATTCACAATAACTTCCATTTTCTCTTCATCCGACGATTCTGATTGGTCAACTTTCAAGTCCCGTGAAGTACGTGCGCGAGCATCGGTCGCTGAGGTCATATTGCGTGTGAACAAACAGTAACGTGCTGGCTAACATACTTCGAAGAAAAGAAGACGAGTGAAGATTTGTCCAGTTATTTGTGTTTATTTGTGTAAATGAATATGGATGAACATCCAATGTCTCTAAATAATTCACTCGTTCTTTGATTACTCTTGGTCTTCTATTGATAATGTGCAGAATATCTTCATCATCATCAGATGATAGAAAATCATCATAAAAGAAATTTTCCATTTTCGAACTGTATACTGAACGCACACTGCAATTCTATAGGTTACGTTTGGTGCTACCATCGGTAATCACGCATTACGTCCGTTAATCAGCCAAAATCGGGCGGTTAAATTAAATGATGATTAAACTCTCTTAACCAGCGTTACGGAAATGGTGGAACGCGAGGCTCCGATTAAATTACAATAATCGGGGATTAACAACTTAATTGGAGTTGGTGAAATCGGCCCTAAGAGTCTAATATTCTTACGATTTATTCCAATCAGAAATATTAGTCTGCCTTTTCATAGTCAGTATTCGTCTTTTTCTAACCGTACCTCGATTATCCCTAAATTCGTATATTTTATTTTAATTATGAATATACGATAAAAGAAATATTAATACCAAAAGTCTCTCCGTGTAAGGGTAAGCAGGTTATCGGTGGAGCAGGGTCCATCCTCACAAATAAAAACATATCAAAAAAAGCTAAAATGGCCATAAATAATTCTGTATTCGTACCAACTGTACTATACGGTAGCGAGACATGGATCTGTCAAGAAAAGGACAGGAGTAAAATTAACGCGATCGGCATGAAACCTCTACGCATAATATGCGGGAAAACACTGATGGACAAAGTCCGAAACGAGACAATTCTCAAAGAATGTGGTACAGAAGAGACACTAGTTGAAATATTGGAAAGAAATCAGTTAAGATGGTTCGGATATCTTGAAAGAATGAAAGATAAACGACTGACCAAGCAAGTGTATAAAGGTAAAACAAATGGCAGAATGCCCAGAGGTAGACCGCCGAAAGAATGGTTAGAATCTGTAAACGAGACATTAATCCGAAGAGACATAAGAAGCCATAGAAACATAAGCGCTTGCATGAAAAAATGCATGGACGTGAAGGAAGCTAGAGTATTATGCCAGGACAGAAAAGTGTGGAGACAAATAATTTGTAAACAGAGTGACAATAGCATGAATGAAGCCTGAAACAAAGACCTTGGATACTAACGGGCCCAAGTGGAGAGCCATACATAACAATTTTGTGAGGCTCCTCCCTTGGGGTGATCGCTAGAAAGATTGTTCAGCAACCTGGGTCGGAACAGTGTTGCGGAATGAACGTGTCATTTAAATAAATAACACGAGAATTCCAGATCAATATAAAATATCTATACCTAACACCTATATACCCATCTACCCTATACCCATATACCGATCTACCTCATACCTATATACCTACCCATTATATACCTATATACCTCGTTACTATTTTACAACCGAGCAAGTCACGCCTACCCCGAAAGGGAAATGGCTTGATGGTATAATAATAATAATGATGAGCCTCGGTGGCTCAGTTGGTTAGACGCTCGGACTTCACCTCAGGGGTCCGGGGTTCGATCCCTGAGCCGGTACCTCTTGAAATTTTTCTATGTACCTTTACCGAGGTTCTGGTGGTTCGGAACCCACCTTAAGCTGTAGGTCCCCCCATCATGCACTTGACTGCAACCCAGTCCGTGAATGATGGGGTAAAAACCAGGCTTTGCCCAATATGTCAGGGCACACGCTCTTATCAGGTCATACTTGATTGCATTATAATCGTGCGTCCGTGACTGATAATATATACCGGCACAACCCCGTGCATAATATTCAAACAAACAAAAAATCCAACTCTAACCAAAAATCTCTTCGAAATATTGGGCAATAACCATCTTAAGCCTGAGAAAAAAATGAGCTTCCACATTTTTTTCCTTATAATAAACCACGACATAGAGGGGGCAGGGGCATTGTAGATGTCAGAAAACTATGTAAGTCACAAGTTACACAGTTGCGAGACTATTTTAACAGCAAGAGAGATGTTACGCTTTACAACACCATCTGTAAAGCGGATCTTGACTACACGCCCTTGAATTTCAGGGCAGAAACCATAGAGGAATTAGAAACGCAATGGAGACAGAAAGCCATCCACGGCGAACACCCCAAAACTTTAGATCAATATGAAGTTGATAGTGAGGCATCCAATATTTGGCTGAGAAAGGGAGTCCTGTATCCAGAAACGGAAGGATTCGTCATTGCGATTCAGGATAGGGTTGTTAGCACCGGGAATTATCGCAAACACGTGTTACATCAAGACGTGGTTGACCGGTGCCGATTATGTGGAGATACCAACGAATCCATCGAGCATATTATTGATGGTTGTCGCGTAATGGCTCAAAGAGAATATACGCACAGACATAATGATGTGGCGGGCATTATACATCAACAACTTGCCTTAAACCTAGGACTCTTAACAGAATGGATGCCTTTCTATAGATACATTCCAATGTCCGTTTTAGAAAATGAAGATTACATCTTATATTGGGATGTGACTATCCAGACGGATCATTACATCCGAGCCAGTCGACCTGACACCGTGATGCGAGAGAAAAAAGGTGGAAGAGTCTACATCATCGACATTGCATTTCCGCTTAACAAAAATTTGCAGGCAACCTATACAACCAAGATTCATAAGTATAGCGAGCTAAGGCATGAAGTAAAGGCAATATGGAGGAATGTGAAACATGCATCTATTCATCCTATTGTGATTTCGGCTACAGGCAATGTACACGCAAGATGCACTGAATATCTTGAACATTTAGGAGTCAGTAGGGTACTGGCGGCAACTCAGAAGGCGGTTTTATTAAACACTTGTCGCATTGTAAGAAACTTCCTAGACCATCAGGAAGCAAGTGACTAAGAACCTATGGCGTGATACATGGTAGCTCTAAGAAAGCATCCAGAGGCGACTGTTGTCACCTCCGACACTCACGGCCGCTGTGTAAGGATAACAGCGGCAAAGACAAACTGCAAACTACACCATGCTCCTAATTTTGTACCAAGAACATCATCGCAAATGATTTCAAACATCGTATTAAAATAACTTAACATCCTCATCTCATCAGTCACTTGACTTAGTCCGTGGCTATGACGAAAAACCGGGTTCACCCGAGGAAAAGTTTGAAACAAAAAATAAACTTCTAATAGCAAATGGTAGCTCTAAGAAAGCATCCAGAGGCGACTGTTGTCACCTCCGACACTCACGGCCGCTGTGTAAGGATAACAGCGGTAAAAACAAACTGCAAACTACACCATGCTTCTAATTTTGTATCTACAACATCATTGCAAATGATTTCTAACATCGTAATAAATTAACTTATAACATCCTCATATCATCAGTCACTTCACTTAGTCCGTGGCTATGACGAAAAACCGGGTTCACCCGAGAAAAAGTTTAAACATAAACTTCTAATAGCAAAAAATTTTTAGTCCTTGATAGGCTGAATATACTGTTAATTTTTTTTTTTTTTTTGTAATCAATTAATATCTTGTACCTCTTCAATCTTGTTGAAAGGTTGAAAAAATTTAATTTACGCGTAAAATATACGAAAAAGTCTGCCCGCTGCGCGGGCACATTCTTATCGCGCGCAGAGCGCGGGACTCGCAAGTTTGATAATGTATTTACCTGGCGCTATGCGCTCGGCCTTTGTTCTTCCCTCAAATTTGTGCACAGGCTCTTTAAAACTAAAGGTCAAAGCGTCGACAACAGTACTTTGGTGATAGTGAATTCTCTTTTGTTAAAGCTCCTTTGGCTTTAACGAACACATTCTCATCACGTATCTCGTGCTTCGCACTCGATTTTAGTCAGAATGCGAATTTTTCTACATTATTTTCAACACTATTGTATCAAATGTATATGTAACATTTATTTATTTATTTTGGCCTGGGATTGCTTATTCAGATATTGCAAAATAAGGTACAAATTTTTTATTTATTATGATTACTTCAATTTTTTTTCTTATTTTGCATTAAATTTTATTCTCAGCATAAATTCAATTTGCTCATTTTGAATGTTATTTTTTACGACTTGAACCAAAAATACGCATCATAGCGTAAAGTGGTTCTAAGAAAATGTGTAGATACAATTTAGGCGACAACTTTTGCTAAATAAAAAGTTATTGTAACTTGCGTCGTTTTACCAAAAAATTAATTTTTTTATATTTAATGTATTCTTATAACAAAAGTTTATAACAAATTTGTAGATCCTTTTTGGTTAAACAACTTTTGTCTATTCATTTTTTTTCGTCGCTTGTGTCGTTTTTCCAAAAATTTAATTTCTTTATGTTTAGTCTTATTTTTCACAATTAAAAGAAAATCTACTCGTTCTATTTAAAAATGTATAATAATACATTTTTAGATCCTTTTTGGGCAGGCCTCGGTACTGCTCAAGCTTAAAGAAATAGTAAAATAGTAACAATACTTCTCTCAAAAAATTAACCGAAAAGTAACAATAATGTGGCAAAAAAGTAACCAAAAAGAAAGATTTTTTACCAGAAAAGACGAAGTTTCCACCAAAATTATGAATCTTGAACAAAAAAAAATGTGTGCTGAAGAAAGAAGTTCAACTTTTAACAAAGTTTTTTCATTTTTTTTACTAAAAAAGATGAATTGTTAACGAAAAGTGTAATAGTTGATATAATAACCAAAAAAGACGATTTTTCAATAAAATAGGTTATTTTTTAACCAAATTTTTGAGTTTTCAAGCCAAAAACGCCAATTTTTACAAAACAGTTAAATTTTCAACCATTAAATATGGATTTTTGAAAAAGAAGTTATCTGTTAATCAAATAGTCGAATTTTCTACGAAAACAGGGAAATCTTCAACCGAAAAAGACGAATTTTCAACAAAATAAGTAAACTTCCAACCAAATGCATGAATTTTCGAAAAAAAGTATATATTTTTAAACAAAACGGTGACTTTCAATCAAGAAAATTTATTTTCTATCAAAAAAGACGAATTTTCAACTAAAATGATGAATTTTCAACAACAACAAAATAAAGTTTTTAAAAAAATCGTTCAACTTTTAACCGAATTTCAGCCAAAGAAGATAAATTCTCATCGAAAAATATAATACATAGTTCGATATTTCAACAAAAAAGATTTAAATTTAAAAACTAGCAATTTTAGCTGAATTGCAATTTTTATCAGGATTCATAATAATTCAATTGATGGCCCTTTTTATACATTTTACATACAAACTAATTATTATTTTATTGTTATTGTCTCATTTTACCGGCTCTAAAGTACCAAATTTACTGAAAAATATTGAATTATTACATTTTCACAAGTTTTTAAATAATACGATTAATGAATTAATTAATTTCGTTATTTCAGAAAAAAAAATGTAACCAAAAGTAACCTTTTGATAAAATAAGTAACTTTTTAGTAACCGCAGATTAAAAAAGTAACTAAGTTACTAAAAAGTAACCTATTCCGAGCCCTATTTTTGGGTGAACAACTTTCGACAATTTATTTTTTTTCGCACCTTGTGTCTTGAAAAAAAAAAAAATTATTTTTTATTTTTATTATTATTTTTTATTTTTAATATTATTTTTACGATTATAACAAAAAACTGTGCATTCCATCAAAAAATAATTAATATCAAATTTACACTGAAAAAAAAAGTTGGTTGGGACAACTAATAAAGTAGTACGGCCAACTACTTTAGTTTGTATTATATGCCGCTTAGGGTGGTCCAAAAATGCATTGGAAAATTTTTTTTTCGAATTTTTATCGGGACACCCCCCAAATTTGTTCGAATCCGCACAAAAATAAATGCGTTTTTTTTTTGTTTTGAAAAAAATGATATTTAGGGGTGGCGCAAGCCCCATGAAGTTTAACATGTATTTCCCATAAGAAAAAAAGACGTTTTTGTAAATCTTATTCAGAATCCTCAATATTATCTCAATCGAGTTGAAACTCAACATTTCTCTTCACAATTAGCCATAGAATGCGAATAAAATATCACTTTTCAAATATCACCCCCATAAGTCTGTTTTATAGGGTCCTAAAGAAACCCCATAAGTGAAAAAATGAGTTTTGCGAGTTTTTGGCGCTAATTATGATTTTTTTGCGGTTTTTTTTAATGCGAATTGTTTCTAATACATAAAATATGACTTTATACTGAAAATTATATATTTTAATGAATTGTTAAAACAATTTATTATTGTTTTTAGCAATTTTCTCATAGAATGTAGTTAGAAAGACGCGGTTTTTTCACAAATTTTCCATTTGTTGTCCAATTTTCAATTAGAGGGAAGTGATATTTCATCAATGCTAACAATAGTGATTGTTTAAACAATTTATTATAATTATAAATAATATTATATTTGAATGATGCTAGAAAGATGTGGATTTTTTTTTAGTTTCTGGCTTTTTGTCCAATTTTCATCTGTAGTGAAGTAATAATAAATTCAAGTTAACAAAATAATTGTTTAAACAATTCATTATAATTATTAATAATATTATAATTGAATAATGCTAGAAAGATGCGGTTTTTTTTTAATTTCTGGCTTTTTGTTTAATTTTCATTTGAAGTGAAGTAATAATGAATTCAAGTTAACAAAATAATTGTTTAAACAATTTATTTTAATTATTAATAATATTATATTTGAATAATGCTGAAAAATGCATTTTTTTAAATTTCTGATTTTTTGTCCACTTTTCATTCGGAGTGAAGTAATAATGAATTCAAGTTAACAAAATAATTGTTTACACAATTTATTATACTTACTAATAATATTATAATTGAATAATGCTAGAAAGAAGAGGTTTTTTTTTTAAATTTCTGGCTTTTTGTTTAATTTCCATTTGGAGTGAATTAATAATGAATTCAAGTTAACAAAATAATTGTTTAAACAGTTTATTATCATTGTTGATAATATTCTAGTAGATAAGTAGGCTGCGTTCTGGGCCAATTAGTATTAGTGCGTGTCTGTGTGAGGTAGCCTGTGTGCGTGTGTCCGTGTGAGGTAGTATTAGTGTGTCTGTGTGAGGTAGCCTGTGTACGTGTGTCCATGTGAGGTTGACATTGAGACCGTTGTCGAACATTCTCGAAGGTCCTGACGACGTCATAATAATAATGATAATAATAATAAAACAGCTTCAAGGTTATTTCTTATCTAAGGCATGCCACGTAAATACTTTCACTGTGTGAGGTAAGCCTGTGTGAGGTAAGCCTGTGTGCGTGTGACTGTGTGAGGCTGGAATGGAGGCGGTGTTGCTCAGCTTCTAGAACATTCTAGAGGGATCCTAAAGCTTCTATGAACATTCTATTGCTCATGATGACGTCACAGTAATATTGCACAATTGTGCCAGCTAAAGACGGGTTCTAAGCCACCGTTTCTGAGCCACTCTTACAAGAGGGATGCAGAGCCACTTTAGCTTCTAGAACATTCTCGAGGGTCCTGATGACATCATCATGCATTCCTACCTTATCTACATTGATACAAGAGGGTTAGTGGACCTGCTGTATCTACATCGAGAACATTCTACCATGATGATGACGTCACAGTAATATTGCGCAATTCTGAATTCATACAAGCAGCTTCAAGGTTATTTCTTATCTAAAGCATGCTACGTGAATACTTTCAAG
>CAKNXH010058940.1:150134-166802 GCA_932178445.1 Andricus quercusramuli
CTTGAAAGTATTCACGTAGCATGCTTTAGATAAGAAATAACCTTGAAGCTGCTTGTATGAATTCAGAATTGCGCAATATTACTGTGACGTCATCATCATGGTAGAATGTTCTCTATGTAGATACAGCAGGTCCACTAACCCTCTTGTATCAATGTAGATAAGGTAGGAATGCATGATGATGTCATCAGGACCCTCGAGAATGTTCTAGAAGCTAAAGTGGCTCTGCATCCCTCTTGTAAGAGTGGCTCAGAAACGGTGGCTTAGAACCCGTCTTTAGCTGGCACAATTGTGCAATATTACTGTGACGTCATCATGAGCAATAGAATGTTCATAGAAGCTTTAGGATCCCTCTAGAATGTTCTAGAAGCTGAGCAACACCGCCTCCATTCCAGCCTCACACAGTCACACGCACACAGGCTTACCTCACACAGGCTTACCTCACACAGTGAAAGTATTTACGTGGCATGCCTTAGATAAGAAATAACCTTGAAGCTGTTTTATTATTATTATCATTATTATTATGACGTCGTCAGGACCTTCGAGAATGTTCGAGAACGGTCTCAATGTCAACCTCACATGGACACACGTACACAGGCTACCTCACACAGACACACTAATACTACCTCACACGGACACACGCACACAGGCTACCTCACACAGACACGCACTAATACTAATTGGCCCAGAACGCAGCCTACTTATCTACTTATTCTGTTTGCTTAATTGGTAGAATTTTCCGGTTTTTCTGAAATTTTCAACTGTTTCTTTATTTTTCATTAGGCGTGACTTAATAATTAATTATATTGAGCAAAAACAATTGTTCAAACAAATTATTATTGTTTATGACTATCTTCATCTATATCAATTGCGCCTGATAGTTGCGGTTTTTCGGCTATGTTTACTTAAAACAACAATACCTTTCGGAAAATCATTTTTGTTGTGGCTGACTTATTACTTGTTCATAAATAAAAAGGCGACGCAAAGTGAAAGATTTTAGAAAAAACCGCCACTTTCTAGCACTTATCTAAGAAAAGTTGGTTATGAACAATATTAAATTGTTTGAACAACTTTTTTGTTGACTTTAATTAATTATTACCTCACTAAGTGAAAAAAGGACATAAAGGTGAAAATTGCCGGAAAACCGCAACTATCAGGCGCAATTGATATAGATGAAGATAGTCATAGACAATAATAATTTGTTTAAACAATTATTTTTGCTAAATCTAATTAATTATCAAGACACGCCTAATAGAAAATAGACAAACAGTGGACAATTTCAGAAAAAACCGCAACATTCTACCAATTAAGCAAAGAGAATATTATCAACAATGATAATAAATTGTTTAAACAATTATTTTGTTAACTTGAATTCATTATCACTTTACTCCAAATGAAAATTAAACAAAAAGCCAGAAGTTAAAAAAAACGCATCTTCCTAGCGTTATTCAAATATAATATTATTAATAATTATAATAAATTTGTTAAACAATTATTGTGTTAACTTGAATTTATTATTACTTCACTCTAAATAAAAATTGGACAAAAAGCCAGAAATTAAAAAAAACCGCATCTTTCTAGCATTATTCAAATATAATATTATTAATAATTATAATAAATTGTCTAAACAATTATTTTGTTAACTTGAATTTATTATTACTTCACTACAGATGAAAATTGGACAAAAAGCCAGAAACTAAAAAAAAATCCGCATCTTTCTAGCATTATTCAAATATAATATTATTTATAATTATAATAAATTGTTTAAACAATCACTATTGTTAACATTGATGAAATATCACTTCCCTCTAATTGAAAATTGGACAACAAATGGAAAATTTGTGAAAAAACCGCGTCTTTCTAACTACATTCTATGAGAAAATTGCTAAAAACAATAATAAATTGTTTAAACAATTTATTAAAATATATAATTTTCAGTATAAAGTCATATTTTATGTATTAGAAACAATTCGCATTTTAAAAAACCGCAAAAAAATCATAATTAGCGCCAAAACCTCGCAAAACCCATTTTTTCACTTATGGGGTTTCTTTGGGACCCTATAAAACAGACTTATGGGGGTGATATTTGAAAAGTGATATTTTATTCGTATTCTATGGCTAATTGTGAAGAGAAATGTTGAGTTTCAACTCGATTGAGATAATATTGACGATTCTGAATAAGATTTACAAAAACGTCTTTTTTTCTTATGGGAAATACAACTTCATGGGGCTTGCGCCACCCCTAAATATCATTTTTTTTCAAAACAAAAAAAACGCATTTATTTTTGTGCGGATTCGAACAAATTTGGGGGGTGTCCCCATAAACATTCGAAAAAAAATTTTTTGGACCAATGCAATGCATTGCGGCATTGCCGCTGCTATTTAACTGGTTGGGGCTACTACTTTTATTCGCCTGATTGGTAGTAGTTGTCCTTACTACTTTACTTGTTACCGCGACAACTTTAGATGGTACATTCTATTTTCAGGTAGTAAGCCTTACCACTTTAATTAGTAAGTCTTACTATTAAATTAGTTAGTCTTACAAATAAGCTAGTTGATCTCACTACTTAAAATAGTAATCCTCTCTACACTCAGAGAAAGGATTCAGTTGATTCAACAAAACAGTTTGTTCAACCTAATTTGTTTGTTGGAATTAAAAAATTTGGTCAGCGCAAAAAAACCTTTGGTTATTTTTAAAAAACACAACAAACTAATTTGGTCAATTCAAAGGAATTATTTATTTGAGCATGTTTAGTTGATTCAAGAAAATAAATGTGTTTAGCGGAATATCTTATTTATTAGAAAACGATTTGGTTGATGTAAAAAAATAATTTGTTTGATTCCACCAAATACATCCATTGACTATACTAAACACACCGAAACAGATGATGTCAGCCCACGCCAGTGACCACTTTGCATGTCAAAAATTTTCTCATCGTCCGTCGTGTCGCGAATTAGTAAGAAAATGAGTGATGCGAACAAATTGACTCTAACAATGTCGAAGTTTTTCAAAAACTTTGGTCTGAAACATGTACAACATTTTGAACGTAAGTACAACTTTCAGTTCACAGGATTCACATGTGCAGGTATACAGGCAATCTAACCTCGAAATTCACATGTGATTAAAGAACCCCACACAAGTGTATGGAGAAAGTTTTTCGGTCAAATTGGGCGAGAGTTCGGTTTTCTAATACTGCAGGTTATCCTCATCAAACGTTTTTTATCAAAAGCTTTTGTCCTAGAATACAATTAGTAGTTGAAAGTCAAGATCTAGATGCATTTTGATCGAACGAAACTACGAAAATATTTGTTTGGATTAACCAAAATATTTGGTTAGATTAATCAAAATATTTATTACAATCAACCAAAATATTTATCACAATCAAAGAAACTTTATTAACCGAAAAATTTGGTTGAATCAACCAAGTATTTGATTGACCATATAGCAATGTATTTATTTGTTTGTTTCAACCAAATTTTTTTAGAATCAACCAAACTTTTTTCTGAGTGTATTACAGTTAGTAAGTTTTACTATTTAAAATAGTAGTCTCTACTATTAAAATGAGTGACTTTACTATTTAAATTAGTAGTCCTTACTATTAAAATTACTGTCTCGTGGACTGTTGCGAAGTTAGAACTTCTCAAGAATGAAATTACAGTAAATTTTACTATAATTTCTCTATAGGGGATACAAGAGCGCCCTCAGGTCTTCCTACAGAGATCAGGTCCTGATAAAACGTCATGTCGAAATTCACCCACACGCCGATTGGGATGTAAATGAAAAACCACGATAATTTCAATACACAAGAACTCTATAAGAGAACAAGAACACAAGAACTATATTAAGGCCAGTTTCGGGGGTTGCCTCGCAGTGGTCGTGCACTAAATTCGTCGTTGGATGTATGGTGCGGGGTGGCCACACGCATTGTTGACATTGCTTGTGCGCTGAGAAACTGTGTGGGCAGCAGTTTTAGAAAGAACAAGATCAATCGGCCTTATACTGGAGGTCTTCTGTATTTAAAATTACAGACTTGCAGTAGTAGTAAGTCCATTGGAAAATTTAGATCGATGCAATAGTCTTCACGGTCTTCACTACTACAATTCACAAAAAGGTTAAGATGAAAATGGTGGCGATCGAGATCATGACGCGATATTTCGGTGCGAATGTTGGCAGCACTGCTCAGGTTTCAGTTCTGCCAATGTCGCCAAGGAGGAAAACTTGTAACTTTTACAACTTTTATTTCTTGGAAAATAAATTGGTGTGCTGCCCTCTAAACTCAGCTTGAAAAATCGCCGTCCCCATAGTTTTACACACGTAAAAAAATTTCTGACTATAAGAATTCAGTTTTTCATATATTTTACACTTAAATTCAATTTTTTCCATTTCAACACGCTTCAGGAGGTATAAGATATGAAGCGATTTAGAAAAAACAGTGCAGTAATACACGGAAAAAAAAGTTCATTAAACTTTCTTGAAATATTACAAGAGTCGGGGATGAGAGTGAACCTTGAACAAATTTTCTATATTCTGTATAACTTTCAGGATTTAATTTAGAACAAACCTAGAATAACTCTACAAGAATTCTGTAAACTTTATATTGAACTCCGATTTGAAAAAGTTTAATAAAATATATAGAGAAATTCATGAAAGAATGCCGAAAACTTTCGTAGAAATCACAATTAAGGTATTGAAAGTTGTAATCACATAATTATAAGTGTAAATACCTCAATTCAGTCAAATGTATAGAAAAATTCTTCAAAAAATGTTGAAAAATCTCATAGAAATTCGATTCGAAATATTGAGTGTTTGTGAACTACTTCAATATAAGATCTATAGACTTCAATTCCTTAAAATGTAGCTGCGCAGTCGCTACTGTGCGCAGGCAGCGACTTTTCCACATCGCTCCCGCGTGAAAAAAAAAAGAATTCAAGTCTTAGAGAACATTAGCACGCGTTGAAAATTAAAATATTAAGTTTGCCAATAACCGACACATCTCTAAATGGTAAATCCACTACTCGGGTGCAACGGAACGTGCACTAGGTCGTTCAAGACGTCATCTACGAGAACTTTTTAAGAGTCTAAATTGTATCAATAGCCAAAATAACTACCAATGGTGAGTCGACGATCCGGGTGCACCGAGTCGCGCACCAGGTAGTTTAGCATGTATTCTACGAGAACTTTTTAGAAATTTGAATTGTTTCAACCACCAAATTAATTACCGTAGACTCACCATTGGTAGTTATTTTGGCTATTGACACTATTTAAATTTTTGAAAAGTTCTTGTAGAATACGTGCTAAGCGACATGGTGCACATTCCGGTGCATCCTGATCGTCGACTCACCGTTGGTAGTTACTTTGGTAGATAAACCTCAAGATTTCTAAAGAAATCATTAAGTCAAGCTTTCTTCGATCGTTTTTTTTTATATTAAGAAAATATGAGAGAAAACAAAGTTTTCATATTTTTGTTTCGGTCTTACGATCCATTTAGAAAAAATTGAAAAACTAAATCGAGTCAAAATTCCTTTTTATTGACGTTTCGGCCCCATGTGTGAGCCTTCATCAGAAACAAACATCTTAAAGAATAATCTGAGTCAATCATGAATATACGTCGAAGCGAATGACAACATTTAAAAATTTTGTGAAGTCAGATATCATTCTGAAGTTTTAAAAATCATTATGAAGTTTGTAAAAAAAGTATTGGGAAACTATAAAGTCCAAGGATCTTTCCCAATATGCTCAAAAAGGTTCATACTTTGTAATTAAAATGCTGTGAAACAGCTAACAAACTGATGTTTTTTTACAAACTTCATAATGATTTTTAAAACTTCAGAATGATCTGACTTTACAAAATTTTAAAACGTTGTCATTCGCTTCGACGTATATTTATGATTGACTTCGATTATTCTCTAAGATGTTTCCTTCTGATGAAGGCCTACAGATGAGGCCAAAACGTCAATAAAAAGGAATTTTTACTCGATTTTTTTAAAAATTTTTTCTAAATGGATCGTAAGACCGAAATAAAAATATGAAAACTTTGTTTTCTCTCATATTTTCTTAATGCTAAGTTAGTTTGGCTATTGATACAATTTAGATTCTAAAAAAGTTCTCGTAGATGACGTCTTGAACGACCTGGTGCACGTTCCGGTGCACCCGGGTAGTGGACTTGCCATTTAGAGATGTGTCGGTTATTGGAAAACTTAAGATTTTAATGTTCAACGTTGAAAATTGAAATAGATTCAACTTTTTCCATGTCATATCTTATTTAATCGATTCAAAAAATATAGAATTAGGAATTCAACTTTTAAAATTATTTTCAATGCAAGCCTTTAATTTCATATAACTTATATAAACTTATTCTATATAGCTATATAACATCTTATTAATCTTGAACCTACTAGAATTTATAACCAAAAAAGAATTTGCGATTAAAAAAATTTTCGAAATTTAAAATGTTCAAAATTTCAAAAATGTCAAACCGAAATTATTAACCTACAATATTCCAATCACAAAAATTTGCCAAACAGCCCTGCACAGCTGTAGCTTATATTTTAGATTTTTTTTTTTATACTGCAAGTTATGTTAGCTGCGAGGTTTTGTTAGGAGCTCCGAATGCGTAGGTAGGGGGTTCAAACCCACAGCGAATAATAATTTTAATAGCGTGCGATTATTTGTAAATAATGATGTACTTAAATATGTGAACAAATATTGAAGCATAATGATAATAATAATCATAATAAAAAAGATTTTTTTTAGGCTAAAAATCGGCCATGATTTTATAGAACTGTTCTCTATAGTTTCGAGACTTCTCCGATGTAGACTGTATATTATCTGGACTTTAAGATTTTCTAGAACTATTCTACGTTTTTCGCATCCTGCCTCCTAATAGAGAATACGTCACCTCATCCTTTACAATTTATAGAACTCTGTATTAGATTTCGTAGAATAGTTCGATGCAATGTAAAACCAAAAAGATTTTAACTTTTAATAAACTTCCCGTCGCATCCTCTACTATAGGACTAGTTCTACAATGAAATTTTTTTTTCCGTTCATGTTTTATTTTATTAATAAAATTTTTTTTTAATAATTGTTTATATAAAAATCTTTTCGTCACCACTTTTGAGTACTTTTGTGTCAAACAAGTGATTATAAATTATTGAAAATGTATAATGTTTTTTTGATCAATAAACAACTGGTTTTTTAATAACTGTTTGCAACAAAATCTTCTCATCACAGCTTTTGAGTACTTTTTGAGTACTTTTGTGGCAAAATAGTGATAATAATGTATTGAACATGTGCAATATGTTTTTTTATTAATAAGCGAATAGTTTTTTAATAATTGTTTATAACAAAATCTTTTCATCAATACTTTTTCTGCATTTAATTCCATACTTACCTCTAGGACACTTCGTTATTCACAGTGAATGTTCTATAAATTGTAAATAATATGCTGTGACAATTTTTTTGCATTAAACATAAGAATAATAACTGAAATGTAGAATTGGGAAATACTGTTCTTACGATCTTATGCTCAAAATACGAGTGCTCATAGTTATTGAAGCATATAGTAAATAATTGATTAGTTGAAATTAATAATATATCAAATGTAATTGATTGAATCAATAATTTTTTGTATGAATAATTATTTAATCAATTAATTGATTAGCTACTTATTTTTAAATCGCTTAATCTTAACGTATTGAACGATTTTATGAAATTATATAAATAACTTTCATTAGCAAACAATTTATTTTATTACTTCCTTATTTATTAATTTTATTAAACTAGAGTCCCGATATAGCCGCTGCCTCGGGGGTACCCTCAATGGCCTTGGGGCTATATCGGGACTCTCTAAACCATAAACATTCAGGGTCGTATGAACCATTTCTGTTAAAGTTTCGTCCCAAAAAAATATTTTCTTGGTATTTTCGCCGTTTTGGTTTTAGATCATAATGAACTTGACAATTCTTGTGCTCGAAAATCAAACTTTATCAAAGTACCGATTTTTAAGTATGTACGTGATAGTGTGGTTCTTATTTATAGTTGGTGGATTTTCTTTTCTCGAATTTCTCTGCTCTCACCCCCCAGTTTAGCTCGAATGCCCAAAAAAAAAGCATCAAATTTGAGAAAAATCAGTTAATATTTAGGGGTCGCGCAAAAGCCATGAAGTTTCCCATTGATTAAACATGGGAAAAAGTCAGCTTTTTGTAAATCTAATATTTGAACCTGATAATATGTTACAAATTATTCCGTGTTTTAGTATATTGTTAAGAATTTGTAAGGGAATAAGAATCAATCATAAATTTTGAACTTGAATAATTTTAAGCCACTCTTATGGGTCCCCAAAGCAAACCCCGTAAGTGACAAATGTGAAGTTTACGTAATATTGCGGTTTACTGACGCTTTTTAAAAGTTTTTTTTTACATAAATAATCATTGATCAGTAAATTAGGAATACCCAGTCATTTGCTAACTAATATTCAATTGTTTAAACAATTTAAATTTGTTTAAATATTTGTTTTTTTCAGCTAACTCGCGAAATGAACATATTTTCTAGACATTATGAGTTATTTAAACAATAATAACATTAAAATAATTTGTTTCAATAATTTTACAATTATTTAAATAATACGTATTTGTTCAAGCATATATTGTACATACCTAAAAAAAGCAGGAGAAACATTTTCTCACTAAATTTTCGACAAATCTTAATATTTTCAAGTACTAATTCGTTTATTATGAATGCTCGTAGATGTTTGAACAAATAAAAATTTCTTAAACAATTTTTTTGTTTACATTTTTTTGTTGCTATTTCTCGAAAGATTGACACATTTTTATGGTTTACTTTGCTTTTTAAGAATACTCTTAAATGTTTAAAAAAATTATAATTGTTTGAACAATTAAATATTAGTTAACAAATGGCTGGGTATTCTCAGCGATATCATATTTCCGTAAAATTGACTGTTTTGAAGCACCAGATTTCACTTCATTCAACAGCTCGTCTTTCTCTTGAAAAGATAATCGCTTCCTCTTATTTTCCTTCGATATTTTTTTACCTTAAACTAAACACTGAAGCGAATTTACTGCGACATATTTGCGACTGACAAAATGACTGAAGCAGACGACACGATTAACCGCGGGGGATACTGCCCGCTTTTTTCATACACTCCTGCATTGTTTTGGAGTTGCTCCGCTGACCTAGCAGTGCTTCTCTCTCGCCCCCTTGGACCGAAAAGTAATCAAAAGCGGTAATAACAAGCTTTTATTAAAAACAATGATTTGTTTATCAATAGAAAAAGACTTACTATGCATAAGCAATGAATTATATGCTTACTTTCGACAAAAATGTAGACATATGGCCGTATTTATAGTCATACCTCGTGATCTATTAGAGCTAGGAGACATTTTTCAATTGATCAAGAATGAATTCCACTTTCATTTATTCTGTAAGATTATCTTCGTGGGACTCACAGGAAATGAGGTATTTTCGAAAAACACAACTTTTCAGTTTTTAGACAACAATGCATACAAAAATTGAACTTTTTAAATATCGCAATTCTCACAATATCCTTTTTTTGCATTTGTGCAAACTTTCATAGACCCTCTGGCGCGAAACTTTGATATGCCAAAAAGGACCCCTTTAACAAAGCTTTCTCATTAAAAATATTACTGCATATATTTTTTCGGAAATTTTTATCATTTTTCCTACGAAATGTCTGGACTGCTGCTAGTACGAGAAGGTTTCTTGACGGATCCTATTTTCAACAATAAAAAAGGTATAATTTTTTTTTTAAATTAACGAATTATACTTTTTTTTCAAATCATATAAAAAGTTGTGAAAACAAAACGGCTTGCCAAACTGAAGCAATTTCGAAAATTAAAATAAAAAACGTTTAATGTTTTACGGATTTACAATTTGACAATATATCCAATTTAATTCCTACGAATCTTTTAGACTTTTAAAAATTATTTCACAATAATTATTGCACACTTTTTATTCCAGACCTCTCTTACAAAAATGCGGAACTAGGCTGAATTCTGGTATACAACAATTTCTGAAATATAATCTTAACTTTGTTAGAAGAAAAATTGTTTAGTTTACCGTAACCTTCTGAGGTATGAGAGCAAAAAAAGTGCGACTTTTTTAATCTACTGATCATGTCAAATTAATTAATCTGCGGTATAAGTCGTATAAATTGACGGTCAGCGGCACACGTAGCAAACGTGTACGGAAGAGCCAGATGGAGAAAGCAAGAAGAGAGTGGAAGAGGGGGGGGGGGGGGTCCAAGACAGCGAAGAGTGAGATGACAGAAGGAACCGGCATAGCAACAGAGAGACCACTTTGAAACGAACCAGCGAGCACTCGCTCTTGCTACTGCTGGCTGCTGACTATAGGTCTACAAGCCTGAGAGAGCGGGAGATAGACGATAGAGAAACCAAGAGAAAGAACGGGAGGGAAGGAGAAGGAGTGAGAGAGCAGTCGCGTATTGATCGTGTCGCACAGGGGGTGGAGCACCACCGACCGACTAGCTGGTCTGCTTGCCTGCCATATGAGTCTGACAAAAAGTGAAGTGTGCCAAAAGAGACGAAGAGGCAAATAAAAAAAGATCGAGAGATATCACTTTGGAGCGGGATAAAAATCTAAGAAAAAATCAGGAAGGAGAGACTAATAGAGAATGCAACTCTTCCAAAAAGAATCTTCGTTAGTTGATAATTTAGCAGATTTAGCTCAAATCCTCAAATCTTCATATTCCGTACAGTGTAAATACTTCACTATTTTATCATAAAATAAGTGACATTAATTTGTAAGTACACGTGTCGAATACACTTTTCCAAGTCACCCTTTAAAAAACGTATATTAGTGACTGGTCACAGAAGAGTAATTGGTCATATTTCGAACCCTCTTTTCCAGATCGTATCTGTGACTGGTCACAGAAGAGTGATCGGTGACATCTCGAACCCTCTTTTCCAGGTCAATCTTTGAAAAACACATGTCAGTGACTAGTCACAATAGAGTGATTTATCATATCTTAAACCCCCTTTACCAGGTCGCCCTTGAAAAAATACATGTCAGTAACTGATTAAATAAAGAGTGATTGGTCATATTTCGAACCCTTTTTCCAGGTCGTCCTTGAAATGATACGACAGTGACTGATAGAATAAAGAGTGATTAGTCATATTTTGAACCCATTTTCCAGGTCGTCCTTTAAAAAATACGTATCAGTCCCTGGTCACAAAAGAGTGTATGGTGACATCTAGCCGTTTTAGCTCAATTTTGCCATCTGGAAATTATCTAGATATATTAGCTGGTAATTTCTAGATGGCAAAATTAGCTAAAACATCTAGATATTTAGGTAACACAGCTATATTTTCTTAGAAGACGAAATCCAGCTAAACTTCTAGCTGGGACAGATAAACCATTTTTTCAGTGTATGAACTAAATGTCAACGGCGATACCACGCTGAAAACACCAGTTCCCGTTAGATCACTAAAGTTAAGCAGTGTTGGGCGCGGTTAGTACTTGGATGGGTGACCGTTCGGGGAATACTGCGTGTTGTTGACCCGTCGTGGGTGTGGTGGACCCACACTGGTAGTATTTATCCACCTAGAAACACTACCCGAATCGGGTAGTGAGGCAATGAACTTTCGAGTTCGAAATGCTAATCAATTTTTTTTTTATGAACTAAATGCTTGTCAACGGCGATACCACGCTGAAAACACCAGTTCCCGTTAGATCACTGAAGTTAAGCAGTGTTGGGCGCGGTTAGTACTTGGATGGGTGACCGTTCGGGAATACTGCGTGTTGTTGACCCGTCGTGGGTGTGGTGGACCCACACTGGTAGTATTTATCCACCTAGAAACACTACCCGAATCGGGTAGTGAGGCAATGAACTTTCGAGTTCGAAATGCTAATCAATTTATTTATTTATTTATGAACTAAATGCTAGGAAATTAATTATTCGTAATTAATATATGCATTAATTACACTGCCCTACATGAATTTTGCGAATAAGATGGCACCTAGTGTTTCCGAATGGAGTTTTCGTGCTACATACGAATCTGGGTTCAAAAACTTCCCATCACGTCACGTTCTTGAGAAAATAGGTGTTGAGACAGGTCCAACCTACACGGATCCTGCGGGGGACAAATGTCCCCCAAGCGAAAATCATTTCACTTTCATTTCACGATTTTTGGCCATTTTTATTTGTTTAAACATAATTTTTAACATCTCAAATAAAATAAACTGAAATATTATATACATCATTTTCTTTGTCATTAAAAAATGAAAAAAATGGTGTATATTAACATCTTATTTCGATGAAAGGAAATGATTGTGCACAGGAAATCCAAATGGGGGACATTTGGCCCCCGCAGGGTCCGGTGAAGGTAAAAAATACCATGGGATCCGTCTAGGGTTAAGCTAGCACCTCCACTTCCTAAAACACACAAAATAATAAAAGTGCAATTCCACCAGAATTTTGGGCTTTTTTTGGGCTCTTAATACCCGCAAAAAAAAAATTTCCCAAAAACAACCCTTAAGGCCATGTGACGAGTGGGCCACGTGACCGGATTCTTACCTTACCGACACTTTTTTTATTTGTAAACTTATGTTCACAAGAATAGCCACATCGAATTGAAAATTTGGGATAAGAAATAAGAAGCACTAAGAAATGCGGCTCTGGTCCTAAATTTCTGTAATTATGAAAAAAGTTTTTTTTTGTAAATAATTTTTTTTTGCTTTTTTCATAATTATTAAAATTTAGGACCAGAGCCGCATTTCTTAGTGCTTCTTATTTATTATCCCAAATTTCCAACTCGATGTAGCTATTCGTGTGAACATAAGTTTACAAATAAAAAAAGTGTCGGTAAGGTAGGAATCCGGTCACGTGACCCACTCATCACATGGCCTTAAGCTCCAAAATCAACAACCTTCAAAAAATTTGAATTTTTCGCGAATATTTTTGGGCATATTTTTGGGCTTTTTTTGGGCTCCTCGAAAATATTCACTCTGAGTTTTGGGCTCCAAACCTTAACGTGAAAAATCAACCCCTTGACACAACGCAGATATGACTTTGTCAAAAAATAATCTTTTTGGGAATTTAACAGTGTGGATAGAGTCTCTGATTTTTGGGCTCCTCGAAAATACTCACTCCAATTTTTGGGCTCCTCAAAAATACTCACTCCGATTTTTGGGCTCCAACCCTTAACGTTAAAAATCAACGCTTTGGTGCCACGCAGGTGTCACTTTCTCAAAAAATAATCTTTTTTGGAATTTTATAGTGTGGATAGACTCTCTGATTTTTTGCCTCCTCGAAAATACCCACTCCAATTTTTGGGCTCCAACCCTTAACGTAAAATAACAACCCCTTGACACAACGCATGTATGACTTTGTGAAAAAATAATCTTTTTTGGAATTTTATAGTGTGGATAGACTCTCTGATTTTTTGCCTCCTCGAAAATATCCACTCCAATTTTTGGGCTCCAACCCTTAACGCAAAATAACAACCCCTTGATACAACGCATTTATGATTTTGAGAAAGAATAATCTTTTTGAGAATTTTACAGTGAGGATAGAGTCTCTGATTTTTGGGCTTCTGGAAAATACCCACTCCGATTTTTGGGCTCCAACCCTTAACATTAAAAATCAACCCCTTGGTATCACGCAGATGTGACTTTCTCAGAAAATAATCTTTTTGGGAGTTTTATAGTGTGGATAGTATCTCTGATTTTTGGGCTCTTCGAAAATACCCACTTCGATTTTTGGGCTCCAACCTAAAACGTTAAAAATCAACCCCTTGGTATCACGCAAATGTGACTTTCTCAAAAAATAATCTTTTTGGGAATTTCATAGTGTGGATAGAGTCCCGGATTTTTGGGCTTCTTGAAAATGCCCAATCCGATTTTTGGGCTCCAACCCTTAACGTTAAAAATCAACCCCTTGGCACAACGCTGATATGACTTTGTCAAAAAATAATGTTCTTAAGAATTTTACAGTGAGGATAGAGTCTCTGATTTTTGGGCTTCTCGAAAATACCCACTCCAATTTTTGGGCTTCAACCCTCAAAGTTAAAAATCAACGCCTTGGTATCACGCAGATGCGACTTACTCAAAAAAAATCTTTTTGGGAATTTTATAGTGTGGATAGAGTCTCTGATTTTTGGGCTTCAACCCTTAACGTTAAAAACCAACCCCTTGGTATCACGCAGATGTGACTTTCTCAAGAAATAATCTTTCTGGGAATTTTATAGTGTGGATAGAGTCTCTGATTTTTGGGCTCCTCGAAAATACCCACTCCGATTTTTGGGCTCCAACCCTCAACGTTAAAAATCAACCCCTTGGTATCACGCAGATGTGACTTCCTCAAAAAATAATCTTTTTGGGAATTTTATGGTGCGGATAGAATCCCTGATTTTCGGGCTCCTGGAAAATGCCCAGTCCGATTTTTGGGCTCCAACCCTTAACGTTAAAAATCAACCCCTTGGCACAACGCAGATATGACTTTATCAAAAAATAATGTTCTTAAGAATTTTAAAGTATCAATAGAGTCTCTGATTTTTGGGCTCCTCGAAAATGCCTATTCCACGTAGATTTGGCTTTTTTTACCACGTAGATATGACTGAAATAGAATATTTTTTGAATTTTTTAATTAAATTACTTTGTTAAAAATTCATTTTTTTTAAACTGAAAATTGCAGTTTTTGATTGAAAATTATTGTTTGTATTGAAAGCTTATATTTTTGAGTTAAAAATTCGAATGTATTATAGAAAGTTTTTTTTTTGCTCAAAAATTCAATAATTTGGTAGAAAATTGTTTTTTTTCAATCGAAAACAAGTTGATCTTTTTTCTTTTGAAATTCCAAATATTTGGTTAAAAATGTATGTAATTTGTTAACAATTCGTCCTTTTTTGTAGAAAAATAATCATTTTGCTTTGAAATTCGACATTTTAATACAATTTTTTTTCTTTATTGACTAAAAAACCTTTTTTGGTTGAAAACTTAATTCTTGTTGAAAATTCGTGTTTTCGGATTAAAGATTCAACTATTTTGTAGAAAATTTGAATTTTCTCTGGAAAATTCAATAGTTTTATAGAGAATTCAACTAACTTGTCGAATTTTGAACTACTCTGTTAAAAATTCGTTTTTTAGTTTAAAATTCATCATTTTAGTTAAAGTTTTGCTTTGTTTATTTTTTATGAAAGTCATATCTGCGTGGCACCAAGGGGTTGATTTTTAATGTAAAGGGTTAGAGCCCAAAAATCGGAGTGGGTATTTTCGAGGAGCCCAAAAATCAGAGACACTATCCACACTATAAAACTCCCAAAAAGATTATTTTTTGAAAAGTCACATCTGCGTGATACCAAGGGGTTGATTTTTAACGTCAAGGGTTGGAGCCAAAAATCGGAGTGGGTATTTTCGAGGAGCTCAAGAATCAGAGACTCTATCCACACTATAAAATTCCCAAACAGATTATTTTTTGAGAAAGTCATATCTGCGTTGTGTCAAGGGGTTGTTATTTTACGTTTAGGGATGGAGCCCAAAAATCGGAGTGAGTATTTTCGAGGAGCCAAAAAATCAGAGACTCTATCCACAGTGTTAAATTTCCAAAAAGATTATTTTTTGACAAAGTCATATCTACATTGTGCTAAGGGGTTGATTTTTAATGTTAAGGGTTGGAGCTCAAAAATCGGAGTGGGTATTTTCGAGGAGCCCAAAGAAGGCCAAAAATATGCCTGGATTATATTCGCGAAAAATTCTATACGTAGGAACATGTGAAATTCGTTTTTGCGACATTGCAAAATATTGCATCATATGATGCAACAATGTTTTATACGCAGAAACACGTAAAATTCGTTTTTCGGAATTGCGCAATATTGCATCATGTGATGCAACAATGTTCTATACGTAGAAACACGTAAAATTCGTAATTTTTGCAACGCAAAATGTGATGTGTCATTGCAATAACCTTGAAACTGTTGACGAAAAAAATTCTTTCCAGAAATTGTGTAGTATAATTTGGTGAAGCCATCAAGAATATTCTAGAATATTTTGTGAATCAATTTAATATTTTATCTGTAAGGAAGCAATAAATCATCACTATTTTTCTCGTTATAACCTTGCACATGTTGCCAGAACGTTCTACATTATAATCGACACGTTCGGAATATATATTTTTGCAACGCGAAATCTAATGTGTCAATACAATAACCTTGAAAGTTGTTGACGACAGAAATTCTTTCCAGAAATTGCGTAGTATATTTTGATGATGCCATCAAGAATATTCTAGGATGTTTTATCTGTAAGGAAGCAATAAATCATCCTTGTTTTTCTCGTTATAACCTTGCACGTGTTGCCAGAACGTTCTACATTATAATCGACACGTTTGGAATATATATTTTTGCAACACCCACCTCAAAAGTTGACGTTTGCATGCATGTAGATGGTGCCTAAAGTACCTTATTTGAGCAGACTGTGCGTGACAAAATTTTGGCGCATGCGCAGTTTGAAGGTGGCTTACTTCAGACACTGGTGAAAAAGCTGCGCATGCGCACATTGGAGATGAGGTACTTTAGACACTGGCATAGGTAACTTTAAACACTGGTGTTGGTATCTTCTTGAAATAAATTTACATTTAACTTGAACAAATGTTTTAATGATTGAAGTTTTGTTTTTAG
>CAKNXH010058940.1:166902-188565 GCA_932178445.1 Andricus quercusramuli
TTCACAAATTTTTTTTTCAAAAATTTTTTTCCACAACATTTTTCTTAAAACATTTTTTTGCACAAATTTTTTTTCAGAACATTTTTTTCAAAAATGTTTTTTTTTTTAATTTTTTTTTCAAACATTGAAAACAAATTTTTTTTTGTAATTTCTTTACTCCACTCTATGCAATATAAAATTATTATTTTTCGTTACCACCTCCTGACAACTTTTTCGGACGGGCGTTGCAAAAAATAGCGTGTGATACACGTGCGCGTAGGTGATTGTTAACTCGTATGATTGCATTATTCGCCTGCGGTTCGAAGCACTCGACTCATGCTTCGAGCCTCCGGCTTATGCTGCAAAATTCACACTCGCACACAATCACCTATTTTACGCACTTGTATCACAAATAACTATTTTGCAACACCCATCTCGAAAGTACTCCGTTCCATGTAGCTAAATTATACGCGAAGTGACTCATTTCGGATAACAATGCGGGGATAATATTGGTGCATGCACAGTTTGATTCTTATATACTTTCCACATCAGCGGATTGTACGCGCATGCGCACTTTGTAGATAAGCAACTTTCCGCACGGCGACAATTCGCGGGTAACCCCGGGTAAAAGAGCATAAATGCCAAAAAATTTTTTAAACCTTTTTTTTCACCAAATTTTTTTTCAAACATTTGTTTTCACAACATTTTTTTTCAACAATTTTTTCGCACAAAATTTTTTTCCAGAGCGTTTTTTTTTTTCAAAAAATGTCTGGACACAGACAATTGGTGACAAATTTACACTCATTGGCAATCGCCTATTTTGCGCACTTGTATCACAAATGGCTATTTTGCAACGCAAAATCTAATGTGTCAATACAACAACCTTGGAAGTTGTTGACGACAGAAATTCTTTCCAGAAAGCAATAAATCATCTTTGTTTTTCTCGTAATAACCTTTAACGTGTTTTTACATGAATTCGGCTCGTACAATTGCGCGGTATTCTGTGACGTCATCATGAGCTTCGAGAATGTTCTAGAAGCTCCAGGATCCCTCGAGAATGTTCTAGAAGCCACACACACACAAATACTGATATTAACCCGGCCAGAAACGGCCATGTATATCTCGTCATGTATACTCGTCTTTTTTATACTGAAAGGATCCAACACGTTTAGAGGCCTTGCGTTCGGCTATTTTTCCGTGGTCAAAAGTTCGATTCTTGGTCAACCGAAAAATTTAATTTATTCCTCATGAAGAATATTCTCCTTATATTATAGAAGAAATCTTGTGCATATTATTTCCGGGCAAAAATTTAAAATTATATCTGAATAAATAACAAATACCTTTGCAAAGTGAAAGAATTTGTTAGCCTTATAAATTTGTAGTTGAAAAAAAAAATAAAAACTAAGAAAATTAATTTTCAGACCTCAAACGGCCTAGCGGAGCCTCTAAAATAATTTTCAAAAATAAAAGAAAATTCATGGCAGTATTTTTTCACCAAAAGGAAGAAAATTAGGGGGTAGCGTTTGCAAAATTCCAAGTCACACATTTTTTGGAGCACCCTAGTGAAAATACAATTATTCATTGAAATAGAAAGTATGTTTTTCGAAATAATATGCTTTTCATACACTATTGAGCATTTTCTTTATTTGCCATTGGCTCGCATCGGCTGTATACGCCTGTAGGATACCTCTGTGACTTTGACAACAGCGCCATCTGATACGCAAACTATTGGGTATCTGGAAGTTATTTAGGCAACTTTTATGAAAAAAAAAAACAGTAAATATCAATTCATTTTAATCAAAAATGTTAATCTTTAATTTAAAATTGATTGATTACTATAAGATTTTTCGTTAATATTGAATTGAAATTGAAATTTCTTCTCAATACACCAGAGCTTCGTTATATGCTCAATCTCGGGGGTTGCCTGAACATGGCCTTGTGCATATATCGCCAGCAGCGAAACGTAAACAGGCAGGGCCGCCTGAATCGTTTCCATGACATTGCGCAATCTACTTGACTGCGGAGTAATGCAGTGCGTCCCTTCATAGGCGGAGTCGCAACCGTCTCTCACCCTGCCCCCTGAGAAACTGTGGGGACGAGCAATTCTAGGAATTGCTAATATCGCCTGCAGTCGCGCGAGCATATAACGAAGCTCTGATGTAGTTCGAAATTGGTGGCACTGTCGTAAGTACCCAACAGGCGTATTAAGTATTTTCACTTCAGCCATCAGCTAACTTCACTTCGTTGAGTGCTGAGGGGAAAACAATAGATCAAATGCATGGGAAAAAACTTTATTTTGGTAATATCTTAATAATAAATAATAATTATTACTATTTTATTATGTTATTGAATATTTCTTAAAAAATAAAAACTATTTTTCAAATACATTTATATAGACAAAAATAGTTTTTACGAAGATATTAACAAAATAGGGCAAAAATGGAGCGAATTCCATGCATTTGATCCATTGTTTTCCCCTCAGCAGTTAACGGAGTGAAGTTAGCGGATTATGAAGTGAAAATACCTAATTAGGAATGAAAACATCCACCGCGCCAAAAGGGGCGCTACGATATGTGCTGGAAGTTCTGAACATTCAAATGAAAATTTTTTAGTGATGACTTTATAAACCAGAGAAAGTACTAAAATTTTTGTTCACTTATATTGGAAATAATTCATTATTGAAACAGAATTATCAAGCATATTATAAATTGCAGTTGCAGCAATATTTATGAGTAAAATACAAATAGGAAAAAATATTTCGTTCATTTGAACTTTCGGAACTTCAGGTACATCGCTACGGTGTCATATAAACATGGATGCGGAAGCCATATGGATAATGTGGAGTAGCAGGGCCGTACCCTGGCGGGGTTCCAAGGGTGCATTGCACCCGGGCGGCACTGGCCTGAGATTACTGAGGTTGCGGCCGCAGACCAGTAGACTGTCACCTATTTCTTCACTTTGTAGTGACAACGTCCAATACAATACTTACTGATCCCTTTGCTATTGGGATCCGATGCGCTGCGATACACCATCTGGTGGCAGAATTTGAAACCTTCAACTCCAGGTAGATTTTGACAGATCGCATGGGCAATCGCAGAAAAATACTGTTTATTCAAAAATAAACAATAGATAATGCTTCAAAATTGATTTAAAATCAAGGCAGAAGTTTATTTTGTTATTTAAGAATTTCTATTATGGAATTTTCCCCGCAAAAAACAAAAAGCAAAGAGTTTTGCTGCGTGTTTGGCTGTTCGTCTACAGCGCGAAAATACGAAACGCTGCTATTTTTCCGTTTTCCTAAAGTCGGTGTATCACTTGTGACAATTAAAAATACGTTTGGAGAGCCCGAAAAGATTGATCAGCGCATAGCTTGGAAAATGCATCAAGAATGGGAAAACCTACAACTGACACCATGGTAGTTTGTTCCTTATTGCACTTTAAATGCAAAGATTTTTACTGTTCTGGCTCAAGTAAATATTCTTTAATATGCCAGATAAAATAAATTGAAGTATTTATAAATAATGATATTTAAATTATTAATAAAAAAAAATAATTATATTCCATTTGTTATTATTATTCGTCAAGATCCTTAACCTCAAAAGAGCAACATCTTGATTTTAATTGATGATGACCGATTCCACTTCAAATCATGCAGAGGTCCAGGTTAGCGTTTCGTAATAAATTTACCTTTGAAAATATAATTCGTCAATGAAAATAAAGAGATACGTATTTCGTACTTTAGCCGACAAAAAAATTATCTTAGAAATTAGGAGCTAATGAAGTTAACCTTCCATTTTAAGTTGTTTAAAATTTCTACAAAAAGTCCTTTACACACTTTCTAAAGGTTACATTCCATCGGCTAAATATTTACTTTGTTAATTATTGCTGCCTCTGCACGCGATGTCTTCGATTGCACTGTCGATTTTCTTCATCTGGAAAAAAATATTCGTTAAACATGTTTTCTATGAGCAAAAAGTACACGATCACTTATTTTTCAGCAAATTATAGTAACATTCAATAAATTTTAAGTTTTGTTGTACTAAATGAAAATTTAATTCGATTGCTTTCAAAATTTTAATTCTAAACAACTTTATGATCTGCACATTTACCCTTTTTCCTAGTAGTAGACGCAAAAATTAAAAGTTTGGGTTTTCTGAAAAAAAATTGTTCTTGTTGAAAAAATGGTTCACCTAAAAAAAGCTTTTGTTTATTCTGACATCGTAAACTGGATCTCTCTGCATGATTTGAAATGGAATCAGTCTGATGAGGATCCTTCAGGATTTTTCATTTGTGAAATATTTGTAATAATTTGTAATGATTTTCGCACGTTACCTAGGCTTCTATTCAAAATCTACCTGGAATAGTGGCCATATTGAAATTATGGAGATGATTGAGGAATCAAAATATAATGTATGGTTAAGATGATAAAAAAAAGAAGGAGTACCTAAGTATTTAGAAAAGGGATGGGGAGAGAAAAGATGGACAAGAATAGCAAGATTTAGATTGGGGAAACAAGGTAAGGGCAAGTATGTATTGGGAAAAGAAAGATAACAGGAAGTGCAGAATATGTGAATGGGAAGAGGAAACATGGGAGCATGTATGGGAAGGATGTAGAAGAGGAATGGAAGATAAAGGAAGCTGGCAAGAGAATGTGGTAAGGATACTAGGGGAGGATGGTTTGGGGGAAGAGTGGATGAAGGAGTTAGAGGATGCTAGGGGAGCAATTGAAAAAGAATGAAAGAATGGATGCAAAAAATGGCAACATGGAGGTACAAGAGAAGTGAAAGAAAAAGGAAACGGAAGTCGCGTAAATAATTGTAAGTAATGATTATATGATAGCATAAGTAACTTAAGATGCGTCTGCGTTACCGCTCTCTCTCTCTCTCTCTCTCTCTCTCGCTTTCGATCACTCGCTCACTCGTTCGATAACACGTCCCAAATTGCGCTATCGTCAAAAGTAGACTTAAGGCGTTAGATATAAGATTTTATGTAAATAGGTGTAAATAATTGTAAATAGTAAGGATAAGTTTTTATAAAACATGTAGAAGGAAGTGTTGTAAGAAATGGAAGTCATGTACACCTTTAGGGGACACATTAGGAATAAAGAAGAAGAGTTTATTAGTCCAAAATTTGAAGATTTTTAGTTTCGGAGACGCGTAACATGAAATTAAATACAAAAAAATTATTATAATAAATCTTGAATAAAAAAGGAAACTGTCTGGTTAAAAATTCAACTGTTTTGATGAAAACTCGTCTTCTTAGCTTGAAATTTTAAGTTTCTTGGTAGAAAATGTGCAATGTACTTTTTTATTTAAAAATCATATTTAGTTGTTAAATAGTCAAACTGAAATTTTTTTTTGGTAGAAATTCAACTATTTTTTGAAAATTTGTTTAATTAAAAAATTTATCTAATTTAATAGAAATTGCATCTTTCTTGGATGAAATGGCAACTGTTAAATTAAAAATTCATCTGTTTTGTTGCAAATCCAACAATTTTTTGGAAAACTTGTTTTTAATTTAAAAATGCACCTATTTTGGTGTAAATGCATCTTTCTTGAATAAAAATGCAACTGTTTGATCGAAAATTCAACACGAGAACAATTTTGTTAAAAATTGATACTGTTTGGTTAAAAAATTCAACTATATTTTGTTGAAAATGCAACTGTTTTGTTGAAAAATCGTCTTCTTAAGATGAAAGTTCCAGTATATTGATAGAAAATGTACTTCTTATTTAAAACTTATATTTTTTTGTTGAAAAGTCAAGCTGAAATTTTTTTTTGGTAAAAATTCAACTTTTTTCGAAAAACTTATCTCTTACCAGACACTCCTTTTTGCTTGAGGATTCGACTATTTAATTTAAAAATTTTGATAGAAACACTTTGTTAAGAAACAATTTTTTACTGGAGATTTATATTTTTATTTCAAAATTCATCTCTTTGGTTCAAAGTTTAACTATATTGTGGAAAAATGACCTATTTAATTAAAAATTCATTTGCGCGGGTAAAACTTGAAGGACTTTGTTGATTTGATTTTTATTTTTAATGAAGGTATACTGTTTGGTTGAAAATTAATTTTTTTGCGCAAAATTCATAACTTTTGGTGTAAAATTTAACTGTTTGATTAAAAATTAACTATTTGGTTAAAAATTCAACTATTTGGTGAACAATAAACTTTTTTAACTTTTTTAACATCATAATCAATCATAATCAATAAACTTTTTTGTTAAAAAATCATATTTTCGGGTTGAAAGTTCAATTGCTTTGTAGATAAATTGTTTGTTTGGCTCAAAAAATCAACAATTTTGTTAAAAATTGATGCATTATGTTAAAAATTTATCTTTTTTCGTAGAAAACTAATTTTCTTCGTGGAAAATTAATAGTTTTTGTTGAAAATTTACCTTTTTTTGGTTGAAAGTTGAAATACTTTGTTCAAAATTTTGTTTTTATGTGAGATTCACCTTTTTGGTTGAAAATTAAATTTTTTTCTCAAATTCGTTTTTTTTTAACATTTGTCTTTTTTGGTTAAATACGACTAGTTGAAAATTAATATTTATATGTTGAAAATTTTTTTTTTACAGAAAATGTAACGATTCCATGTTTAGCTGAAATTAAAGTATTTTGTTTAAAATTCATATTTTTGTATTCGAAATTCATCTTTCTGAGGATTCAACTATTTTTAAAAAAAATCGTTTTGTTTTGTTTAATTCAACTCGTTGAAAATTCGTCTTTTGGTAGAAAATTCATCTTTTACGGTAGGCAAGTCATCTTTCTTGGTAGAAAATTAACTTTTTTGTTGATAATTCAACATTTCGAGTTAAAGGTTTTAGGAACAATTTGAATCATTTCGAAAGATATTTAAAACGTTTAAAACATTTGAAAAGATTAAAAATAATGTAAAATTTGAAATAATGTTGAAAAATGATATTTTTTGAAGATTTTTACCAAAGTTCAAAAGTTTTTCAAGAATATTGGAATCATTAAAAAGAATAGAAAAATTTCTTAAGATTCATGGTAATTTAACAGAGGCTGTAACAAAGGAGTTACCCCCTCCACTATCCAGGTTAATCAGGGTTATGGGAGGCAGTGCATAGGCACTGCACGACAGTTCCGTTCATCCGCTGGACATATGTATATCACCATATCATACGTAATTAATAAAGTGCTTCAATTCGATAAGGCGAATTGAAATTGTTTATACAAAAATTGAATTTTTTATTCGGACCCGTTACATTTTCTGGCGATCCTGCCAGGATAGCGGCATACGACCAAGTTTCTACGGAAGTTAAAAAAAATCAAACTGCCCTATCTTGGACGAACCGGGAATCCGAAAAAAGTGAAAATACGAACTCCGGATTGTATCTACGGATATCAATTCGATAAACGGTTAGTAAGATCTTTTGGTAAAATTAGAAGTTGAACTAACACTAAGTCAACTCTATTCTACGTAAGCCAGAAGCATCAAGAAAACCTGCAATTAAAAATTTGGGAACGTCGATCGAGACGGTAAAAGCCTAGAGTACGCAATCCGGCGGTAAACCTCAGAAAAAAAAGCCACTTCTGCCAACCAGTGATCATCCACGGACATCATCTTGCAGAGCTACATCTACGGACATCATCTTGCAGTGCTACATCTACGGACATCGTCCTGCCAAGCAGCATCGACAATAGAAGTAAGCAACTTAGATGTAAGATATTATTCCTGTAAAAAGTAGTCTCACATAATAAGTCTCATTAACCGTCGTTCTTGAGGACTAATTGTCATGACAATTTTGTTTGAGCATTGTTGAGATAGTTATATTAGCTCGATTGCGCAAGTGATTGTCTAAATCTACGAAAAAGATCATTTTTTAAACTGGCGTTTCTCAAGCATAGAGAAAAACAGCAGGAAATCGCGTCAACAACTGACGAAACTGACGAAACTGACGAAACTGACTCAGACGAGCTCATTTTTTTGATCAATAATCTTTTCCTAACTGCTATGGCTTCACTAATCAATTCCCTGAATCCATCTCCACGAAACTCCATTCAAAACCTCAGCAATCAGGAAATAGATCCATTGCAATATATCCTGCAAAAATTAAATCAGTTGGAAACAGGACAAGAGATGATTAAAAATATTCTACGAATTCTTAATCAAGAAAACAGTATGCGAAGAAATGAGAACAGCGTTAGCTCGAGCGACAAATGCGTTAGCAACGGATGACGAGACAGCGAGCTCCACGCGACACCATGAGAACGGACGAGGCGATGTATCGTTCGACGAAGAGAAACTGCTGAGACAGCATCCAACGGGAGAGCCGATAACTGCACCTCTTGCTAGTGTCAGGATATCAGATAACAATACAACAGGCCAGGAATCTCTTTCTTCAGCAAAGGACATAATACGCGCCGTCGAGACTCTCAACGGTATCGACGACGTGGGGATTCACGATTTTATAAATTCCCATTTATTACTCGACTATATATTGACAGAAAAAATTACTGGCAACGCTAAACGATCGATCAGACATATCTTTATCGATAATAACGAGGATTTATACAATGCACTACATTCTAATTTAGGAATAACCACCTCTATTGAATTATGCAAGGCTAAATTAGAAAATGTCAAGCAAGGCCCTGAGAGCGTACAGACATACAGTCAAAAATTTCGAGGTACCTACAACGAGCTAACCTACGCCCTTCAGGCCGAATACAGCTCAAGCACCAAGCGGGAAATAGCACTCGAGATGGAGGAAAAATTAGCCGTTAAAAAATATGTGATGAATCTGAGGGATGAAATTTCTAGCCAAGTCCGGCCCATGGAGCCTAAAACAATAACTGAAGCTTTGCAGGAAGCCCTACAAGCTGAAGTTTGGGTAAAAGAAAAAAACAAAACCCGAATGTATAAAGCGTCCCAACCCTTACCAACATTAAATTACCAACCAAAACATCAATTTAGACCAAAACCCCAACCTAGAGCTCAAGCCAATACAACACCCCACGTTCCTAATCAAAATGTCCCTTTGAGTGACAGAACGAAAATGAAATGCCATAAATGTGGCATCCTAGGACACTTAGCAAATCAATGCTATTTTCGGCAGGGTATGAATGCAACAAGGCCACCTCAAGTATACTGCACCAGCGAGCAATACGAGGAATTTTTAAGCAATCAGGAATTCCCGATGGAGGAAATGCAACAAATGGAAACAAATTTACAACAAGCAGAGTCTCTAACATTCATGGACGATTACAATCAGTCGCCGGAAAGCGACACGGACGAGAATACAGGCTATTAGTAGATTCCGGCTCATCCATCAATCTCATAAAGGAAGACTATGTCCCAATCGAATGCAAACCATTTAGAATGAAAAAAAATTTCAGCATGTGCAATGATGAACATCAAAGCCGCCTAGCAACACACATTGAATATTTAGGGGAAAGACATTTATTCCACATTGTTCCTGACAACTTCCCTCTACCTGAAGAAGGAATAATTGGACTGCCTTTTTAAAAAAATATATAACAAGTACTATTTAACAGATAAATGGTTATATTTGGATGGTAAAAAGATGTTGTTACACGACGAAGGATATTTTATTGAAAGGAACGTTATGAGAATCTGCTATATCCCGACAGAAGAAATAGATAAAGATGTGTGGATAGAAAACCAAGAAAATATCCCGCATGGACTATACAGATGCAAAAATAATCAAATCAAATTACCTTATTGTAATTATAAAAATGAACCGGTAAGGCTACCAGAGAAAATATCTTTTGACATTGTCACTAACATTAAATCGCGCGACGTAATTCAGTCTAAAAATGGAGGAGGAGTACTCTTCAACCCCGAGAGAATTAGAAAATTAAAAGAAAATACACGCCTAGATCACGTCGAAGACTCCATCCGAGATCTATTTGGAAAATTGTTACCAAATATAACACCGTGTTTACATTAGAAGGAGACCCCTTACCATGCACAACCCTCACTGAACACGCGATAACGTTAAAATCAGGAAAAACAGTTAACATCAGATCCTACAAACATCTTGAAGCTCATAGAAATTTTTTCAAAGAGCACGTACAGAATCTAATGGAACAACAGATAATAAGAAACTCAAATTCACCTTTTAACTCTCCAATTTGGGTGGTCCCTAAGAAAAAAGATAAATTAAGAATGGTAGTCGATTATCGCAAGATAAACGAAGATACTGATCAGGATGCATATCCATTACCCGTCATCGATGAAATCCTGGATCACCTAGGAAAATCGAAATTTTTCTCAGCCTTCGACCTAAGCTCAGGTTTTCACCAAATACCGATGGCTGAAGGATCTAAAAAATATACAGCCTTCTCGACAGCCCAAGGTCACTTTGAATTCAACAGAATGCCATTTGGACTGAAAAATGCACCGGCCACATTTCAACGCATGATGGACAGTGCATTTCGAGGACTCGTAGGGAAACAATGCTTCGTCTACATGGACGATATAGTCGTCTTTGGAGACACCATAGAAGAACATAATAAAAACCTTATTGACATTTTTCAAAGAATTAAAGAATTAGGATTAAAGTTAGAACCAGGAAAGTGTGAGCATTTGAGACCAGAACTTGAGTACTTAGGACACCTTATTACTAAAGACGGTGTAAAACCTAATCTCGCGAAAATCGAAGCCGTTCTAAATTTCAGAAAACCTAGTAACGTTAAAGAAGTACAATCCTTTTTAGGTCTTGCAGGATACTACAGGAAATTTATAAAAAATTTCTCTACTCCTGCCAAACCACTTACAAACTTAATCCAGAAGAACATTATTTTTGATTGGATATCAAATTGTCAGAAAGCCTTTGACATTCTGAATGTGTCATTATATTCAGCACCCGTGCTTCAATACCCTAACTTCAACGACACTTTTACCTTGACAACGGATGCATCAAATGTTGGCATTGGGGCAGTGCTCAGCCAAAAAGGTCACCCTTGCTGTTTTATATCCAGAACACTGAATAAAACTGAGCAAAATTATACGACATCCGGAAAGGAGTTATTAGCTATAGTATGGGCTACAAAAAGACTGCGACAATATTTATTAGGAAGGAAATTTATAATTCAGACCGATCATAAAGCATTGAAATGGCTCCACAATATCAAGGACCCTTCCTCAAAACTCCTGAGATGGCGATTGAGGCTTGAAGAGTATAAATATATAGTCGAGTATGTAAAAGGAAAGGAAAATAAGGCCGCAGATTGTCTATCAAGACTTTTTCCAATCTAAGAATCGGATCCCTCAGAAAAATCACCAGGAGAAAATAAAGAACATTCAGATGAAGAAATTAAAACCGCAGAAGAAGCATTACCCAAAATCGAATCCACAAACAACCATGAGGAACGAGACGTAGATGCAGCGCCGCCTAGAGTAGAAAAAAATAGAATTAAGTTACCCGCTCGAAGAATGCGTGAACCATCAGTGGAAGAAGAAGCAATCAATCCACTACCTGAAATTGGACCTATCCCCGAATGGGATAAAGGATTAGTGGATTAAAAGTCTTCAAAACTGAATAAATTTAAATTGTAAGCCTTCGAAATTAGAGTAATATATAGGCAATCTATGAATGAGTATTGAATACAACGGTAGTAAAAGTACAATGGATACTAATTTCAAGATCTCAGGTATGTTCGCCTCTAATCCGACGTCAGATATGTTGGCAAAAGCAAGTTAGGGGTAACTCGCGTAGGGCAATGGTGGGGGTATACTTAGCAGGTACGAAAATGCGAGCGGGCGATGACCATAAAGTATACCTGGTATGTACGTGCCAGACTGCGCCGCCCTTGTCTGCATCGTACAATAGTTATAGTATACATTGGCACCTAATTTGGTTTCGAGAATTTCCTTTCCATGTACCCTATAGTCTTTACATTTACACCTGGGCACTTAAGATAAACGCGCTAGAAAGCAAATACATATACCTGCTTCATTTTTGTACTCGATACTTCAATATGCTAGTATTGCCATTTACGTCTTAACCCGCACATTGGGGAAAAAGTACATTTTTTGGTTCCAAATACGATTCCTGCTGAATCTGTGGACCGATTTAGATATTTTTTCTTTTTAGAAAAAAGCTGAGAACATTCCGGAGAGAATTGTCCAGGCCGATTTTTGAAAAAGATCTCCAGTTTTTTATAGATAAACAAATATATGGTAAAAAAATGACAATTTGTTGAGTTTAGTCCACTGGCTTCTTAGAAATAGAGTAAAAAGTTTCGCAATCAACTCAATTTGATAGTGCAACATTACTAGAAGATTATCCAATAGCGAAATATGAACAAAAAAATTTGTTACTAAACAAATAATTTGTTAAAAGTTCATTTTCGCGATTTTCATTATTTTCATATTATTTTTCCTCATCTTGTAAGTAATTCATCGCATAACATCCCTATGATGGAAAAATGTCGTATTTAAATAATAATTTACAATAATATAAACAAATTTCATTGAAAAATCTGCACTTTGGGTGTGTTTTGAAGGAAATCACCGTTTTTCGGTCTGTACTTATAATTAGCTAACTCGAGGCAGTTTTAATACAAGAGACATCTGAAAAATATTATTTATAATTGTTATAAACAAATTTCATAACAAATAAAAAAAAAGGCCGGAAAAAAGTATTTTTTCATTATCAATTGATCTGAAGTTAGGCAAAGAAAATAACGCATGCTTTTGTTTATCTGATTATTTTTCATTCTCATATGTTCTGAGCCATTTAGTTTCCAGTATTTTTCATTCTTTCTGTGTATGTATACATATAATTTAGAAACGAATTCTATTAGAGTGCCGAATAAGATTCTAAGTGATCTGTTAATCGCAAGTACTAGTAAAGACGTAAGAATTCTGTTAGATTACCTTCGCACGGCTAACTTGATAGATAATGAGCAAGTCAATTTGACACGAGAAATCTTGTTGCGGCACTTCATTCCGTCTTTTGAAAAAAGATGGAAGAGTGCGTTCTATAATGCAGATAAATTTTCTAAACTGAAAAGTGCATGGTGATAATCTGATTCCATCATATCATTGGATCCCACAAAAGTAGGCGGAAGATCTTCAGAAGATTTTGAAACCAGTTCGAAATCGACTAAAAAAAGGAAAACACTCTCTCTTGTTAACCCATATTCTCAAATTGAAATTAAAAATGATTTTTTGAATAATTTGGGCTTTTCTGGGAAGAGGAACTTGGCTAAGGAGATAAGAAGTATGATATCAAGAGTTGAAGATAAAGAACATGGAGAACATGAAGAATTTCAAGGACAAATGAAGCCATTTACTTTAGAAGAAGCTATTTCTCTGGCTGAAGACACAAAATTGACGAAACATCAATATGAAACTATTAGACTACAAGCTAAAGCACATAATGCTGACATTTTTCCTCTTTATAAAAGTCTTGAGGAAGCCAAGAGAGAATGTCTTCCTCCCGAAAAAAGCATAACAGTTACAGAGTCTGGGATGAGGATTGAATTGCAAGATTTGTGCGATCATTGGAAAACACCAGACTTCAGACGTTTGTCAATAAATCAAATGTTGAAATTTCCCCAATTGCCGAACAACGCTCAAATTTCCCAGCCTTGTAGAAAAGAATTTAGGAAATTGAGTTCACAATTGCCTCCAAATGAATCAAGCATGGAAAAAGAATCTATTGAATTGGAAGAAGTTGTTTATGGCAGTGAGGTTGATGACAATAGTGTAGAAAAAGAGATCAGCGATGCTACAGATTTTCTATTGGTTCCAATACAATATAGTGGTTGTAAAGATCAAAATCACACAGCAGGTCTAGAAACTCTGCATCAAATTATAGAAAAATTTAAGGTAAGTAATGATGGTGACGAAAAAATAAAATTACTCACACTTGCTCCTAAATCTTGCAGTCGTAGAGTACTGGCTTAGCCCGGACTCAAGCTAGGAAGAAGAATACCACCAGAAATTGAAGTAGCAGTGATTAGGTTCTGTGAAGATGACGAGAACAGTCGATTAATGCCGGGGAAGAAGGATTTTGTATCCATGAAAAAGGAAGGCGGAACTCGTGAACATGTGCAAAAACGACTCATCTGGGGCAACTTGTCAGAGTTATACGACCGTTTTAAACTAGAGAATGAGGAAATGGGATTTCGAAATTTGCACAACTTAGGCCTCGACATTGCGTTTTAGCCGGAGGAAGTGGTACTCACACAGTTTGTGTGTGTTTATCACGAAAATGTGCATCTCATGTTAGATGCAATTGATATCAAGCATCTAACTGAAGACTCAGATATAAAACTAATTAATTATCATGTGGGTGTGGTGAGCCCACACTTGTAGTTCTTTACTACAAGAAACTATCCACCTAGAAACACTACCCGAATCGGGTAGTGCCACGCCTACCCCGAAAGGGAAATGGCTTAATGGTATTCATACATACAGTGAAGCGTATGTTGAAAATTCCAAATATTTTGCAACCAGATATAGTTGAAGGGAAAAATGTCGTGATGAAGTGTCAATTTAACCCTCGGAGCACACACCTATTTTTTCAATCACGGAGCACACTCAGGGTCTGTGAGACCCTGTGCACTATTCCGCGGTATACCAATTTCACACTACTCATCCGATCAACTTAAAAAAAATTCTCAGATATTCTTCAAACGTTGTAGAATAAATCTCCTTAGTTCAAATGTCTTGTTCGAAAACATCAAAAAAAAATTCCTGAAAAAAACGTTTTTTGAAAGAAAACAAAAATTATTCAAAAAAATAACAATTTTTCATATTTTTTGCTGAAAATTTAGGTTTGTATTCTCGAATAGTGGTACAATAAGGGAAAAAATACTCCTGTAGTGTTTGTTACAAAAAAGTTATTTATTTTGCAGGTTGACGGAGGTGGTTTTTTTAAGTATGAAAAGGCATTCCTTTCTATAATAAATGTGGAAAAAATTACTGTTTGACAAAAAGTATTTGAAAATTGTATATCATAATTGAAATGTACTTGAAATATGTTGTAGTGAACAAATAATATCAAAACTATGTTACAATTACTCAGTGCCAGAGCAGTCTTTACAAATATAAGCTTGATGCTCTCCACCTATTGGGGACAAGCAACATCGAAACAAAAGTTTTGTTTTTCTATACTTTTTATAAGGATACATTGTACACCTTGCTCTTTTCTGCATGCCTGTTCGATCACCTTGTAGCGGAGCCTCTTAGTGTCGCACTCAGCGACACTAAGTTGAACTTTTTATGTAAAAATAATATTTTGCCAAAATCGACACTTGGTACACACAAGGGTCTGACAGACCCTGCTCCGACTTTGAACAGTTCTGACCGCCTACTGACTAAAGCGCTGTACAGGAGAAGCATCGGGATGCATAGTCAGGACCCCAAACTACCACCAGGGGGCTTTAGGCCCACCAAATTTGAAACTGCGTAAAAGATATTCGGGACCAAAGTTGAGGACAGGGTCTGTGAGACCCTGTGTGTGCTCCGAGGGTTAAATATGGTTGTGATGGCTCATCTGACCAGAGCGAATATAATCAAAAGTCCTGTGGAGCAGAAAAATCAGATGCAGGAATCTTTATGATGTCAATGGTGCCATTACGAATAATTCAACCTTGTTCCCATAAGCATGATAAGAATTGTTCGGAATGTGCAAAGACCTGACAATTTGGAAAAATGAGAATCCTGGATCTACCAGATTATGTAGGCTGATCATGTTTGAACATGCACCAGAAACCAAGGAACGAACCACGACATAAGTAGAGTTGATGGAAGACAAAATCAGAAAACTCAAACCTAAAAAAATAAAAGTACCGAATAGTCGTTGTACCATAACTGTCTTTGATGATTTCGCGTTGACTATGATACATAGATGGAAAGGTGTGTCAGGCTCTTTCTGGAACTCCTTCTGCTGCCACGTGTTACATTTGTGATGCGAAACCATCGCAGATGAACGACTTACATAAACTTGTAGATAAAACAGAGAAGGTACAAATTTCATATAGGGACTCTCTACATTGCACGCGTGGATTCGTTTGATGGAATTGATACTGCAGATCAGCTATCGCTTAGGATTCTGCAAGTGGCAAGCAAAATCTGATGAAGAGAAAGCGAAAATGAAAACTGCAAAACAGAGAGTCCAAAAAGAATTCCGTGATAAGATGGGGCTCATTATAGATGTTGTAAAACATGGGTCGGGAACCTTTAACACAGGAAATACTGCAAGAAGATTTTTCAGAGATCCTGATTTGACTTCCGAAATCATAAATGTCGACAGGGAGTTGATCCGTAGATTCGGCATAATTTTGCAAGCAATGGCTTTAGGGGAGGCAATTGACACTTACAAGTTTGGAAATTATTGCCAAGAAACCGCGCAAATGTACGTCAATCTTTATAATTGGTACTACATGCTAGTAACAGCACACAAGATTCTCATACATGGAGCCAAAATTATTGAATCTGCTTTCCTCCCCATTGGTCAATTGACGGAAGAAGCTCAAGAGGCGAACAACAAAATTTTCAGACATCTACGAGAGTTTCACACTCAAAAATGCAGCAGAGTGGCTACTAATAAGGATCTTGGACGGAAATTGCTGATTTCAACCGGCCCAAAAATTGTAAATCAGAGGAAAAAATGGAAAAAAAAGTAATTCTCCTAGATCCTGAAGCTCAAGACTTGCTTAAGACGTAAAATGTAAGCCTGGAGTCATATTTTGGCAATGAAAGAAGAACTTGCTTCAGAATTTTGTTAATTAATTTTCATTATTGAATTAACTTTTAGTATCGTTGCCTTGGCAAATTGAGGCAAGTGAGGAATTTTTTACTCAATTGATAATGAAAAAATACTTTTTTCCGGCCTTTTTTTATTTGTTATAAAATTCGTTTATAACAATTATAAATATTATTGTTTAGTTGTCTCTTGTATTAAAATTGCCTCGAGTTAGCTAATTATAGGTACAGACCGAAAAAGCGGTGTTTTTCTTAAAAACACACACAAAGTACACATTTTTAAATGAACTTTGTTTATATTATTGTTAATTATTATTTGAATACGAACTTTTCCCATCATAGTGATGTTATGCGATGAATTACTTACAAGATGAGGAAAAATAATATGAAAATAATGAAAATCGCGAAAATGAACTTTTAACAAATTATTTGTTCATTAACAAATTTCACTATTTGTCTAATGTTCAATTAGAGCGAGGTAATACCTAATTCATATTAACGAAAATAATTGTTTACAAAATTATTATTATTCTTAACAATATTCTCTTTAAATAATGCTAGAAATTGCGGTTTATTCTAATATTTTCAACTTTTTGTGCACTTTTCACTTAGAGTTAGTTTATATTTATTTTTACTCAGCAAAATTAATTGTTTCAAACAAATTAATATTGTTTATAGCTATCATCTTCTATATTAAAGCTAGATGCGGTTTTTTCTGACATTTTTGTCTTTTTGACCACTTTTAAATTAGAGTGAAGGAATAATTAATTCATTTTAAAAAATAATTGTTTAAGCAATTCATTATTATTGTTATGCATCGGCAGCGAAACCTACGATAAGGTCGAGCTGACGCATCAAAAATCTCATGAAGCTAAGGAATGTTTGGTCGACGAAGAACGAAGCCCTGGCGAATCACAAATGAAGGAATTAGCAGGAAAAACCGAAGAACCCGTTGTAGACAGGTCCATTAAGCTAGCACCTCCACAATCGAATTTTTCATAGCTCAGAATTTTGGCTTTTTTTGGGCCAAATTAAAATTTTTGGGCTCCTTTACTTTTTTCAAAAAATCAATTTTCTTGTGAAGGTGCTAGCTTATATTAACCTAGCACCTTCACTTCCTAAAGCCAAAAAATATTTAAAATGCAAATACACCAGAATTTTGGGTTTTTTTTGGGCTCTTGAAATCCGAAAAAAAAAATTTCCCCAAAACAACCCTTAAGCTCCAAAAACATTTGGATCGCTGATTACGAATCTGAAGTCAAAATTTCAAAATTAAAAATGGCGGATCCAGTATGGCGAACAAAAATGGTTAAAATATGTACCGTGGCTTCAAAATGTGTTTCTGGGGGTTCATTGGGTGGTGTAGTGCAGTATCCGCCATTTCGAGTTTTGAAATTTTGACTTTAGATTCGTAATCAGCGGCCCAAAATCCCCGAGAATCCATTATGAAGAAACGGGACTTACATATTTTACATGTGTTGTCAGCCATATCAGATCCACCATTTTGAATATTGAAAATTTCCAAAATTGGAATTGAAATTCGCCATCAGCGGCTCCATAAAACTTCCGAGCATGAAGTTTCGAACAATTTGTATGTAAGAAAAAATGTATGCATCAACAGATTACATATACACTCAGAGAAAAGATTGAGTTGCTTCAACTAACAGTTTGGTCAACCTACTTTGTTTATTGAAACTCAAAAATTTGTTCAGCGCAAATAAACCTTTGATTATTTAAAAAAATACTATGAATTGATTTGGTCAATTCAAAGTAATTATTTATTTGAGTAAGTTCAGTTGATTCAACCAAATAAATGTGGTGAGCGGAATATATTATTTATTAGAAAATTATTTGGTTAAAGTAACGGAATAATTTGATTGATTTAACCAAAAACTTCCATTAAGTACACTAAACATACCGAAACAGATGAAGGCAGCCCACGCCGGTGGTCAGTTTGCGCGTCGGAAAGTTTCTTATCGTGCGTCGTGTCGCGAATTTGTGAAAAAATGAATAAAACGAACTGGACACTAACAATGACAACTTTATTTAAAAACTGGGATCTGCAACAGGATGCAGAACATTTTGAACGTAAGGACAACCTTTAGTTCACAGGGTTGACACCGGCGCAGGCAATCTAACCTAGAAATTCAGAAGTGATGAAAGAACCCCACACAAGTGTATGAATCAACCAAAATATTTGGTTGGATCAACTAACATATTTGTTTGAATCAACCAAAAAATTTGTTTGGATCAACCGAAATATTTATTATAATCAACCAAACTTTATTAACCAAAAAATTTGGTTGAATCAACCAAATATTTGATTGACCATATAGCAATGTATTTATTTGTTTGATCCAAACAAATTTTTGTAGAATCAATCAAACTTTTTTTGAGTGTACACACTTCAAGGTATTGTCAACTTTAAGAAACCTTTAGGGAGAAGGTCTAACGATCATCTAGACATTAGGCACTACACGGCCAGATGCTTGCGCAAAAGCGGCGAATGGATTGAGTACAATGATCAAAGTATAAAGCAAAAAAATTTTCGAAGAAATCCCAGACTACACCACATTTATTTGTTTCCCCCTGTAATTTTTAAATCCCACTTTGGAACTCCCCCTATATTTTATTCTTATGATCAAAAAAATTTCTTGCATAATACACAAAACACGAAATCCACATGACATCGGATACAAAGGAAACATTTATCCCCAATAATTATATTATATTTAATTAATAATTATAATTATATTTATAATTTTGATTATATTATATTATAATTATATTTATGGCCAAGCAGCACAACATTATATTTCTGCAATTTAAAAAAAATATGTTCAGGAAATAATTATGTAAAGCCAAACAATACCAGATACGTCATTTCTTATGTTAAAACAAATGTTTATTTATTTTAGATGTATTTTTTAGAAACGCTTTCTTGAACCCTTCCTATTTGAAAAATTTAAAAAATATTTCATTTCACAGTTATATCTACGCGGTAAAAAAAAGTCATATCTACGTGGAGTGGGTATATTCGAGGAGCCCAAAAATCAGACTCTATTGATACTTAACCCTCAAACGGCACACTTCAACCCAGCATACGTAAACGGCACACTAGTGCGAATTGGGATTTTCTGATTTCAGCTGAACATTTTAATATGAAAATAATTTCCAAAATCTGCGTATAAATATATGATTTTGGGGTAAAATTTCTCGCCCAATCCGTTGGGGCAACTTGAATTTATCTAAAATTATATCAACTCATCACAAAATTGTTATTAAAAAAAGGCTTTCTTGAAAAATAGACATTTTCAACAAAAAAACATAATTTTTTCAAAATTAAAGGTATTGAAATGTAACTAACGCGATTCTTTATTTAAATAGATGTTCTTTCATGAAAAAAATATGCCAATCCGATAAAATTAGATTAAGTATTTTTCCAGATGTGTCAGATTTTCGGTATTTTTGTATGAAGTATATCACGAGTGCAGGACAGCACACATTGTTATTTTTGTAGTATACAAGCATATTATTGTATAAATAGTGTTTTTGTGTCAAAGTTTGAAAGAATTCATTTTATTATAACTTTGGGAAGCTCTCCATGTGACTGATTGGTAAAAACATTGATCAGTGAATTGTGTCAGGGCGGTGATGTGCGACGTGAGGGTTTGTTAGGAAAGAGTAAAAGTACATAGAATATTTAGAGAAAAGAAAAAGTTTTACTACCTATTTTTAGAAAAAATTAACATTATTATATTGTGAAACTATTACTCTTATGACAATCATCATTGAACATTATTCATTAAGACCAATGCAGTCAACGCAAACAGAAGCTCTGTGATCGACGCACGTCGTCTTCAGACTCTTCTGCTAGTGCCTGCAGAACAGTCCTAGAACTTCCCAAACTGTAACGACGTCCTTACTCCGCCATTCTTAATATAACAAAAATGGTTGAAAAAATATCATCATATCAATTTAAAGTCTAACAATAGCGAGTAATTGTAAACTTTGTGCTTTTCGTGCAATATTTTCACTGGTTCATGAAATGTTATTTATTATTGTTTATAATCTTTCTTTTTGTTCATAGACATATTTATGAACAAATTAACTTACCTTTTTATGAAAGATCTTGTTTCAGGCACAGAAACAACGTTTTACAATTTTTCATAAAACTCGACTTGGCACCTTCTAACGGCACACTAGTGCGAATTTGCACCACTTGAAACTTTTATATTGTCTCACTCGGCTGCTCGCAGGCGGATGACTATCTGTTTACGCGTCATGTATTTGTGGGTGTATGGACATATTTAACGTAGCGGTGAGAGACCTTGAAAATAGTTTTAGAAAAAATATCAGCGCTTTGAAATTTTTGCTGGTGCGAATTCGCACTAGTGTGCCGTTTGAGGGTTAAAAACATTATTTTTTGACGAAGTCATATCTGAGTTGTGCCAACTGGTTGTTATTTAACGTTAAGGGTTGGAGCCCAAAAATCGGAATGGGTATTTTCGAGGAGCCCAAAAATCGGAGACACTATGCACACTGTAAAATTATCAAAAAGGTTATTTTTTCACAAAGTCATATCAGCGTGGTACCAAGGGGTTGTTATTTAACGTTAAGGGTTGCAGCCTAAAAATCGGAGTGGGCATTTTCGAGAAGCCCAAAAATCAGAGACTCTATCCACACTCTGAAATTCTCAAAAAGATTTTTTTTGACAAAGTCGCATCTGTGTTTTACCAAAGGGTATATTTTTGAGATGCTTTAATACAAGAAGATTTAAAAAAATTGATTTTTTACCTTCCAGACCCCCCCCCCCCCCTTAATGGACCTGTTGTAGACAGAGTCTTAAGTGGCGAATGAACCGATATATTAATGCCAGCACATGTAAGCATGTTAGTACAAAAATAAGCCACAAGCAGAGAAAAATGAAATATATCCCGCGGATAGTACAGGAAGAGCATTTTCAAATAAATA
>CAKNXH010058942.1:7940-104510 GCA_932178445.1 Andricus quercusramuli
TGCACAACTTCCCCTTTTCAACTTCTCGTGGGGGTCGGGAAAGCAACCCTGTGAATGGCTACAGAAATAATTTCGGTCACATTATTACCACTTTTCAGCTTCTCTTGGGGAATTGGGAGGGCACCCCTGTGACTGTTCACAGAAATAATGTAGGTTATATCCTTACCCCTTACCAACTTCTCGTGGGAGGCAGGAAGGCACCCCTGTGAATGGCTGCAGAAATAATGTCGATCATACTATTACCCTTCTCCAATTTCTCATGAGGGGGGGGGGGGGGGGGTAGGCACCCCTGTGGATGATTATGTAAATAAATGAGGTCACATACGCTGCACAATGTGGAGTATTTTTGAGATATTGGCTGTTTCCCTCCCACCAATGCTCTCGAAAGTTTCGCTTCCCCTAACCATTCTACGAGCGCGTATTCAGCATTCTAGGAATTTTTCATATCATTTAAGTCCATTTTCTCAAAAACCGTAGATCAAAAATGTGTTGCACATAAAATATGTATTTTAAAAGATCTAAAACTTTTATTTGAAGCCTTTTTGTAAATTTTTATTATTTACTAAGATAAAAAAAACATGATTTTTATGATTTTTTAATGATTTTCACTATGAATATGGAATTTTCGCGTATTTACACTATCATTTTCATAATCATCACATTAAAATACATAAGTACAAGGAGTTCCATATCAATCGGAGGTGTGCGCTTTTCGGAAGTATATCCGAAAAACCTATTTGTATCCATTAAAATGTAGCCTAATTGTAAATATTCTATACCTATTCTCATAGAAGGTTAGCTTCTACAAAAATACGAGCTTCAAAACTTTAAAACACAAATCCCCAGTTCTTCAAATTTAAATACTAAAATCGATTCTTTTCAAAAAGCCCCCGGTGGCCGGTTTTGGTTCTGAGCTTAAAATACTATCTATTAGAACCCATTTTTGGTTCCAAAGGAGCTGCAACAAAAAGGAACCTCTCTTGCTGAAAAGGAACCCAAAATGATAAATGGTTTCTAAATGAACCCAAGTGTGGATTCAAATGGTTCTAATGGAGCCTTTTTCTCACTTCTGCCTTGACTCACTTCAAAGATTGCACAAGTTAATGATGCACATTATGCTTTATAATTGGAATTAAATAATATTGCACTGGAAAAAATGTAATGAAGAAACTAAAATCATAGAAATTAGTCATTCTTGAAAGAAAGATATCGCACATGAAATGTGACAGTTCTTAAGGTTATGTTGCAAATCCGAAGTTTTCCACTGCACATGCCCAAAGAGCGCGGGACCATTCAAAATGATACAATACACACTTGCAATATTAGGTTAATATGAAATGTTTTCAAGAAGCTAGGTATTTCTATAATTCAATTTAATTTGTTTTAAATAAGAATACAAAAATCTTGTTAACATTTATCTCTGTGACTGTTCATAGTATTTATTGATTTCAAATAGGCCCGCGCTTCTCGGCACATGCGCAGTTGAAAACGTCGGCAAACGCATATGGCCATTTATCGGATATGAACAAAGTAAAAAAAGAACCCTAAATGAGAGTTCCTTTAGAGCCTAAGTTCTAAATGATCCTAAGTTTCACTTGAGCCGCAACATTACTGATCCCTCAGTTTTTTCTGTGAAAACTCCAGGTTGGCAGACTTCAATTAAGACCCCTGTCAAGCACACCGTGAGTGAGCATTTGTTGAAGAACAGCTCGAAAGTTAATTTTTTTAATGAAATTTGTTTATAATAAGAAACATTATTAATAGCTGATCTGTCATGATTAAACATTGCTTTCACATATATTGTGATGGAAACAGTATAGAATTAAATAGCTTAATCTCGTAACCCCTCAAGAAATAATTTTCGTTTATTAATTTGTGTATAACAAATAGCATTTTTCTGTATTTCCTGAACAACGCTGTGAGCATTCTTAGACATGAGTTTTGATTAATTTTTGACTGATTGTGCACGATTCCAATTAATCGCAAAGAGTTTGAATATGCTAGAAGGCTTGAATCTCCATAAATATCTACTTTTTTCATTTTGTTAGATAAAGTTGTGCGCTAAAAACGTATAGTAAAAGTTATCAACTATGTTGAAAAAATCACTGAAAGTTGGAATTTTGTATTGAATTATTATCTTACTTATTTGCAAAATGTCCTGAATAGATGAAAATAAAAATCATTTTTAAAATAAATTATTTTCATAATAATAATAACATTTTTTGAGACACGAATGCACGCATACTTCACACTCATTTCTTAATTTTAAACTGTTTTCCATATAACTAAAATTGAATGAATCAACAGGTTTTGATTACAGTGACCCACTTTTTTTTTTAAATTGAAAAGTTTACTTTTGACCGCGAAGCCGGATCTCCTCACCCACTGTAGAATGGCAACTTGGAAAAACAATTATAATTTTTTCGTCACATTAGTTTACTTAAAAAAAATCACTTACCACTATTCTCGCCAGATGGAACCGCAATCCCTAGCGATAAAACCGCACAAAATATAAGGAGTCTTGTAGAAAATTCTTGATCCATTTTGTTAACAAATTATAAAGTCACATAATAGACGATATTAACTTATGATATATATGAATAAGAAACTCGACTTTTATAGGGAACCTTTGTTTGCGGTATTATTGCAAGTTTGAGGACTCTCGAACATATCAAAAAATATATTTATTATCTAAAGCACTTATTTGACCCCCTTTCAAATCCCCACCACCAATCCAAACAAGAGTAGGAATGTCTTATGTCCCTTCTTATCAATATGACGAAAGATTTTCCTTAACAGGATGAAAGTCTTGACAACCATACTTTTTGAGTTTTTTTATTCTTTGTTATGATTATCTCGAATTTTCTATGTTTTTCATAATACCAGATGCACCTTATGCAGCAGAATTAATTTGAAAATTTTACAATTTTACATACTTCAAGTTAGCACCATGGGCAGATCCAGAGCATATATGTTGTTTAGGGATGGGGGTCACGTGAAGGTTATATTTTCCCCGCCACTTGAGAAACCGAAAATCGTAATTGACAATGGACCTATGTGGTTGTGGGGGGGGGGGGGGGGTACTATTGGCTCTCCATCTGGATCCACTCTGGATCCTCCAATGATTAGAAGCCGTGCTAATTTAAACATTTACATTATGTTTATATGAAATACAGAGAATTAAAAATATCAACTGACGTAATTTGTCTTTCAGAAGGAGACCTTGAAATAATTATGTTTCAGGCAAATAAGAATCTTGTTCGTGATGAAGAAGTAAATAGTATTGGAAGTATCATTTCTTCAATTAGAATATTATATTTGCATTTGAAACTCATGCTATGTAAACAATGCGTAAAAATATTAAGTAAAAAATTTGTTCATATCATTCATAAATTTATGTAAATTCAAGAATATACAGGAGGAAAAATAACATAAGCTGCAAGACAACTTCATACCTTATGCCACGGATATTCCGTTTCTTAAATTCATGAAAAATGTCTTTCGCGATGAATAAATTTCCAAAGTTATCTTAGTATTGCGCAATTCAGATTGCTCACCCAAAGAAATACGCATCCAATAAAAAAAATATCCGTTATAAAAGCTTTTTATTTTCGAGGGGGAAAAGCAACTTCGCAAAAATTCACCCCAAACCCCACCCACTAAGGGCGTAAGGGAGGGGTAAGCTTCAAAATTAAAAATAGAAACATATATTTCTTTGTAGATTTAGATTCTCGATTAAAAAATAAGTAAGTTTTATTTTTAAAAAATTCGATTCACGCCAGATGGCGATGCATTGGCGAAAAATTGCATTGTTGATTATTCAGGAATGAATGAATGAATCTAAAAGTCTAAAAGTAAGATGTCATTCGGGGTATATTCAGAAAGTTACGTTTTCTCTCCCAAAAAACCCCAAAAATTTATTACGTAAAAATCACGTTATTAACTAATTCTCTTCTCGTTCTGTTAAACCACGTATACTGACGTATTTTTGGTGCTCATTACGAATATAACCTCTAAAATATTCGCGAAAGAAATTTTCAAGGTCAATTCGAAAAAGCAGTTATCAAATTGCTAAAAATTACAATTTTGAATCAGGAAATTTTGATAAACACTTATAATTTATTGATAAAATGAAATTTATTCAACATATTTTAATTAAAATTATAGCAATTGTCCATTTTGATATTTCAATATTTCAAATTAATGAATTATTGAATATCAAAATTGATCAACAATACAGATACAGATACAGATAATCAAATATCTAATGCTGTGAAAACCGTGTAAGTTCATGGATTAAAAAAAAATGTAGATCCCAATTAACATAAAACATATGCCTGAAACATTATAAACGCATTACGAGACAAATATAAGGATAGGAAGTGAAAAATTAAATTGAAAAACCCGTTTGTTCGAAAAAAATGAATTTTACAATACTACTGTTGTATTTTCATACCAAATATTTAGTTTATTTGTATCTTGTAAATATTTAGTTCAGTAACAGAAAGTAATTCAATACAAAGATTCAAATGTTCGTATGATTGATCACAGTTTATCGAAATAGAAACTCACCTCCGGTTCGAATTTGGATGAATCCTTTCACAACAATGTTCGGTAGAATTTTAAAGAATTTTAAAGAATTTTTAAGCCAGCAAAACGCGTTTTCGAAAAAATTGCACATAAATATTTATGCCGTGACACCCTTCAATTATTACTGAATTATACTTGTGTATTTTATACATACTAAAGCTAGTCTGAAAAATTTACTGAAAAATTTGAAAAGGCAAAAGTAATTTTTGAAGACAATTTGAAAATTAATTTTTTCAGTAAAGCACTTTTTCACTTAGAGATGAAGGGAATTTAAACAGTTTTACAACATATGTTATGCATGCATTTCAAAAATTGTTTTAATAGATATGTTTTCTGTATATTTAACAAGTTCTTTGTCGATATTCAACAATTAACATTATATAATTTTCGAATGTGTATTTCTTAAATTATGATAATTAATACTTGAATCTTTATTCTGAACCACATGTCTGCGTCCAAACTTCGAAGCCGGCAGCATATAAAGAGAGGCAGAGATTTTTCCAAAGAGTCCGACCTCTGGACTATTAATTGTGGTATGTATGATGCAGCGAGAATTCTGGCGGATGCAAACCGTAAAACAAAACCCACGGCTGATCATGAGACCAAAAAGCACATGCATGAACTCAGCCCAGAGATAGGCTTAGCATGACAGTGACAGTACGCGTCCCACATTTAGTGCGTGAGTGTCTATGTACATAACATTTGACAGGATGTTCACTGAAGCTTCTGACCATCATTTAGTACTGTTGGCTTGTCTAAGTCCAAGAATTAAATGCCAATAACTTGTCTCAACACGCTGTATAAGTTCTTCGCAGCCATCCTAAATGATAGGATTGTTTGGTCAACCGGACCTGTGTGGCGAGAGATGTACGAATATTGTGGCTCAAACAAAGGGGTATCAGGATCTTGGGAGATCCTGCTAATCGATAGGTGTGTCTGCTGAAACGCAGCGTCATACCAGCGTCACTTGTCAATGGCCAGAATTGAATACAGAAAAGTTTTCAGTTCAACCTCTCATTGACTTAGCATCTGTCTGTTAGAAAGCTTGAAGGTTCATCCGCACATCGCGATGTGCAAAAAGAGATTGATGCCGCTTGGGAAAACCAGATTCACTATCTCATGTGAAGAACATCGTGTGGCAACTGGAAGAGCCACCTTCCAGAGAGGCGTCTTTCAGGACGACGCGACCCCATGAGCGCTCTCCTATATCCCCGCACACTATTCCCATTATCTCTTGCACTTTGCAATTTTCAGGGGTACTTCTGCGACAAACCTGGATATCGAAAGCATAAGGTCACTCATGTGTTTTACATTGATGATCTTAATATCTATGCTAGAAATGCAAAGAAACTAAATCTAGCTCTAAGAATTGTCGGATAGTACACTTGGGTGATTGGAATGGTGTTTGGGTTAGAAAAATTGCGTCAAAAGCTGTTTAGTTTGAGCTATTGAAATTATGGAGTTAACTTGAGATCAGAGTGTAATGGGACATATTGCTGCGCAGTCAAGTTGCATGGCACTTACAGCTGCACAGTGCAATTACGTGACACTTACGGGTACGCAGTTACATGCCACTTACAGATTTGCAGTATTGTTACACGACACTAATGGCTGTGCATTAAGGTCAGGGGTTACTTATGGATGCGCATTCACAGAATTCACGGAATTCGTGGAATTCACAGAATTTACGGTATTCATGAAATTCACGGAATTCAAGGAATTCTATGAAAGGAATTCATTGAATTAACGGAGTTCATGGAATTCTCGGAATTGACGGAGTTCATGGAATTCACGGAAGTCTTGAAATTCACGGAATTCATGAATTCACGAAGTTCATGGAATTCACGAAGTTCATGGAATTCACGGAGTTCATGGAAGGCACAGAATTCCTGAAATTCGCGAGTTCATGGAATTCAGGGTATTCACGGAAGTCATGAAATTCATGGAATTCGCAAAGTTTATGGCTTTTACAGGATTCAAAGAATTTACGGAATTCACGTAATTCAGGGAATTCGGAGAATTCAATAAATACAGGGAATTAATTGAATTGAAGAATTTCATGGAATTCGTGCAATTCACTGAATTGACGGAATTCATGGAATTCATGGAATTCATGGAATTCATGGAATTCACGGAGTTCATGGAATTCAAGGATTTCATGGAATTCAAGGAATTTATGGAATTCAAGGAGTTCATGGGATTCAAGGAATTCATGGATTCCAAGCAATTCATGGATTTCGAGCAATTCATGGAATTCAAGGAATTCATGGAATTCAAGGAATTCATGGAATTCAAGGAATTCAAGGAATTCAAGGCATTCCAGGAATTCAAGGAATTCAAGAAATTTATGAAATTCATGGAATTCATGAATTCGCGAAGTTCGTGAAATTCACAAAGTGCATTGAACTCACAAAATGCACGGAATTCATTGATTTCGTGGAAATTACTGAGTTCCTGAAATTCGTGGAATTCACGAAGTTTTCAGAATTTACTGAATTCACCTAATTCATGAAATTCGCGAAGTTCATTGAATTCAAGGAATTTATGAAATTCATGGAATTCACGAAATTCATTGAATTCACGTAATTCTTGGAATTCACGGAATTCAAGGAACTTATGGAATGCATCGATTTCAGGGAATTCATTGAATTCAAGGAATCCATCGAATTAACCGAATTCGCGGAATTTACTGGATTCACGAAATTCACGCAAGTTATGGAATTCATAGAATTCACGGATATCATGGAATTCACGGAGTTTATGGAATTCAATGAATATAGGACATTCATGGAATTCACGAAATTCATTGATTTATCAAAATTCAAGTAATTCAAAAAATTCATGGATTTACGGAATTCACGAAATTCATGGATTCACGGAATTCGTGAATTCACGATGTACATGGAATTCACGGGGTTCGCGGAATTCATGGAGTTCATGGAATCCAAGAAATCAATGGAATTTAAGGAATTCGTGAAATTCAAGGAATTCGCGAAATTGATAGAATTCATGGAATTCACAAAATTAATTAAATTCACGAAATTCGTGGAATTCACGGAATTTAAGAAATTCATGGAATGTAAGGGAGTCACGGAATTCAATGAATTTACGGAATTCGTGGAATTCACTGACTTCACTGAATTCACGGAATTCCGTAATTTCTATGCATGTGTTGAAAATTGTTTTTAAAATAAAGAGGCCACTAACAGAGTTTGTACCTCCCCTGGGGGCTGCAAGATCTTGTAGTTGGTGGGGAGGCTCAAGCATGTGGGACATGGGGTCAAAAGGACCTCGGCCTACATGCGTATGGATATGAATGAAAGGACCCTATGAACGGGCTCTCCTGGCATGTGTGATTATCGTATGGTAGAAGGGTGGAAGAGCCTAGCTAACACGGGCCTTCTGGATCCCTGGTTCGAGGACCCTCCCGGACCGGTTTACAGTTTTGTAATCGGGACAGGAATGACCTGCGGCCCGCATAGCGACTAAGAAACAGCCCTCCATTTTTGTTATGGCGGTTTACAAGCGGATATTCATACATTGAGTATCTCACTCAATGTGACCACCCGCCTAAGCTATGGGTGTAGAGCGATTGTGCTCATGGCACTTTTGTACCTAGGGGTTACGAAGGTGTCTTAACGATCTCTCGGGGACACCGGACGACCTCCCCGAGTAACTGCAGTCTTACCCCTGCATGCGGGGCTCTTCAGGGGCGGACCTTTATTTCCCTAGCTTCTCGTGGGATCGATTATGGACACCCTTTCTAATAATGAAATGGAGGAGGAGGGAGAAGGGAGGTAGCGGATAAGGGTGAGGAGTTGGGCCTTAACAGGCCCAGGATAATCCTTACCCCCCTATCTGTCTATCCGGCAAGACAAGTTCAGTTGACGGCTGTGTCCTCAGCTCCCTCGGGAAGTGAGGGATCGGCGGTCCCTCTGAACGAGGCTATGGTATTGGGAGAGGCCAATCAGTCCCCCAAAAAGAAAAATAGCACCAACGGCTCCCTGAAAAGGAGAGTGAGGAGGAAAACGGCGAAGGCTAGAGAAGCAGCTGCGGGAGCTGGAGCGTCGCCAGATCAAGGGCTGACATCCAGCACTCAGGCCCAGAAGAGAGATAGAGGCTCAGAAAGCACTCCGCCGGGGGTGGTTGGGCCTGTGAAGAGGCACAAGGTGGCCCAGCAGCCGACGAACAGAGAGTCGTCGCGGGCTGGACTGACGGCCGCTCAGAGGACCAACCCCCTGACGGTGGTGGTGGCTGACACCAACTACCTATACTCACTGCTCACGGTCGAGCAGTTCGAGATCTTCAGGGAGGCTACCTGGAGGGCGCTTAGAAAAGTGTCCCCAGATCAGTGGCCAAGATTTGTGACCTCCTTCTGCAGAGGAGGGATCTTTGTATTTGTGGCAGCCGACCCAGCGGCTAAAGCTTGGCTACTAAAAGCAGTGGTCGAGACAGAGTCGTGGGAAGGTGCCTCCCTCAAGGTGGGTGGGGTTGAGTTGCTCCAAAAGATGGTGAGAGCTACGGCGTGGTTCCCGGGCAAACCGGAAGACCCGTGTCAGGTGCTCCGTCGGTTGGAGGGATTCAACCCCTCACTGAAGACAGCGTCCTGGCGAATTGTCAGGCAGGAAAAGCCTCAGGAAGGGAACACTCTAGGAGGCACTAGGCATCTCCTGGTCGTGTATACTCCGGAGTCCGAAACGAGGGCCCTTTCGGCCCTCAACAACAGGCCCTTCTATCACTTTGTTCAGTTCAACTTTGGGGTTACCGGCCAGGGACAGGAGGAGCCTGCTGTGACGCAGGAAGATCGGGAGCAGACCTAAATGACTGCTCCTGGCCTAACCATTCCCCTGATCAACTTGCATCACAGCAAAGACGCCTCTGCAGTTTTTCAGAGGGGCATGGCTGCGAGGCATACAGGTAATTCGCTGATCCAAGAACCATGGTTAGTTCGAGATACCATTAGGGGATTAGGGGGGCTGGTCTTTTTTGTCACAGGGACCCCAAGGCGGACAAACCAAGGGCGTGCATACTGACGAAGGGAGTTAGCGCTGTCCCGCTGCTTGAACTATGTTCGAGAGACCTGATGGCGATAGCCATGGGTCTCAGAGGAATAGGGAGGCTAGTTTTGGGATCAGCTTATTTTCCTTATAAAAACGATATCAACCCACTAGTGGAGGTACGTACACTGGTGGAATATTGCAAGGTAAAAGAAGAAGTCATTGACATTACACGGAAAAAATAAGTTGGCGAAACTTTACTTGACTAGTCAACCATTCTAGGACAGGCCGCTTTTTGTTTAGAATCTCGTATAATTTTGATTAAAGAACCGCAGACTTCATCGAAAAAGTGAAAAAAGTCATCGAATTATTGGAAGACAATCTAGGAACATCAGTTTTCGAATTTGTATTCAGCAGATTTTGACAAAGTTCTAGACAAGCATTCAATTTTTAGGAAAAAGTCCTCCAGATTCCACAATATTTGGAATACAATAACTCTAGCACAGAAACGAATAACTGATTTATAAGTTGTCGAAGAATTCGTTGACTGTCTTTTAGATATCGATATATTCACAATGTGCAGTCACATTGGATGCTTGTATTAACACGTAGTGACGCTCAGGTGAAGTGGTATATGTATAAGTCTGAATGGAGTCGCGGTCACCGGCAATGAACAAATGAGCGCGGATTTAAATTTGGCTCTTCACTGAGATTTATGCAAAATATTCAATGTGTCAAGTTAGCCGTGGGGTCTAGTTGTTAGGGATAAGTTGCGTTCGATAGGCGCTAGGTAGTTCGAATCCCGCGGAAAAATTTGTTTCGTTTGTTCATAGGTTTGTGTGTATCTGTAAAAATAAATATAACTTAAGCTTGAGTCTATGTGAATAACAATATATTTAATATAACTGCAAAATATATATTTTCTTAACTTGGCTATACTGTTTTCTAAAAACTCGTTAGGAGTCATCGAAAGTTTCATTGACTGGCTTCGAAGGTACTTTCGACAACTCTTTCTACTTTTTAAACATGTATCAATCAAGGTTTGTAAGACGATTCTTCCAATTTATGACATACGTTTAGCCCTATCCTGGAGTGGTTGACTCAGTCATTCAAAATTTCAACAACTAATTTTTTCCGTGTACTCTCTGCACCAGTAGTTTTAGGGGTAGTATCAAGAAGTGGAGGGTTTCTGATGAACCGACTCTCTCAGATCACTCACAGATAGAGTTCGTGTTGAAATCCGTTGTACACGCTGGCCCTAAATGGGTCATAAATCCAAGAAGAACGGACTGGGATCAGTATTCCACGGAACTAAGATGTGCACTCTCAGAGGTTCCCAGGTCAATTCGAAACGTGGACACCCTGGAGATGGAGTCCGAAAGACTGGGGAGACATACTGGTGGAATGGGAAACTCGAAGAGCTTCGCAGTATAACCAGAGAGAGCTTCATTCGTGCCAGTACTGGACAAACGAAGGAAGTATGGACGTCATTCACAGGAATGGGGGACGAATACAGAGGTGCAATACGTAAGGCAGAGCAGGAGAGCTGGACCAACTTATGCACAGACACCGAGAAGGGAGCTTAATCGGCTAAACTGGACAGGCTGCTTTCTCGAAATCCGGACGCTATTCTCGGCACTCTGAAATTGTCCGGAGGGGGATACTCAGAGTCGGACGGTGATACCTTGGCCCATCTGATCAGAACACATTTTCCAAGCTTTTCAAGGTCTGGAGAACGGGGGATGGCAACTCAGAGTCATGCAAAGTCACCTGTGGCCCAATTGGGCCCCAAACGACGGCTGGTCAATGACATTATCACTCCTGCCAGGGTCAGATGGGCTCTGAAATCGTTCAGTCCTTACAAGTCTCCTGGCCCGGATGGCATATATCCAGCCCTCTTACAGAGGGCTGGAGAGATCATCATAGGGCCTCTAGTGAGACTTGCTAGGGCTAGTTTGACGTTGGGATATGTCCCAACGGCATGGAGGGGTACGAGTCTAAGAGGGGTAGTCTTCATTCCGAAGGCAGGTAGGATCGGTTATACTTCACCCAAGGATTTCCGGCCCATCAGCCTAACTTCTTTCCTATTAAAAACAGTGGAAAGGCTTGTGGATATATATATCCGCGATAAGGTCTTGTCAAGCAGACCGCTCCACAAGGAGCAACACGCCTGCAGGGCTGGTCACTCGACGGAGACGGCCCTAATCGGAGCATTGAACCTAATTGAAGGTCAACTAAAGGAGAAAGGCCTTGCGATTGGAACCTTTATGGACATCGGAGGAGCTTTCAATAACACCTGTGGAGAGGTGATCAGGGCGGCCATGATCACACATGGTGTGCCTACTGCAGTCGTGGAATGGACGTGTCACATGTTGGCCAACAGAAATCTAGCCACGACTAAGGATGATGTCACTCTAAGTGGAACCATTGATTCAGGATGTCCACAGGGGGGAGTCTTATCGCGCTTACTGTGGTGCCTGGTAGTGGATGAATTACTTCATCTACTCTCGAGTCAGGGCCTTCACGTCATAGGCTATGCGGATGATATATTGGTTATCGTGCGCGGTCAGCATCCGGATGTGCTCTTCGGAGTAATGCAGCAAGCATTGATGATAGTAGATTCATGGTGCAAGAAAACTGGATTATCGGTTAATCCTAGTAAGACAGACGTGGTTGTTTTCACCAGAAGGTACAAGTGGGGAACTACGAGTACATTGAAACTTGGAGGACAACAACTGGAAATCAAAGAACGAGCTAAATATCTAGGAGTAATTCTGGATAAGAAGCTGCTATGGAATGAGCACCTGGAAACCAAGTGCAAGAAGCTAGCAGCCACCCTATGGCTCTGTAGGAGAGCCATAGGGTAAATCTGGGGCTTGAAACCGGAGACACTTATGTGGATTTATACAGGGATCTTGCGACCCAGGTTAACCTATGCGGCGGTAGTCTGGTGGAGCAGGGTCGAGCTGTCCACTGTGAAGTCTCCATCGGAAAGGATCAGGGGACTGATCTTGAGAGGCGTCACTGGAGCCTCGAAGTCGACACCCACGATGGCACTGGGGGCACTAATAGGCTTAGAGCCCCTCCATCTTACCATCAAGGCCTTGGCTGCGAAAGCGGTCTGGAGGCTAAATTTGGTGACTGACGGGAGGATCTCGACAGCAACGAAGATCCCACCTCTTCGACAAGAAGTATCGAGTTAGCCTATCCACGAAGGAGGAATGGGTTAACGGCGACGCATACCTGCCATGTGATGGAAACAACTGATTTACAGATGGCTCCAGGAACGAGGAGAATGCAGGAGCCGGCGTATATCGTAGAAGGAATGGAATGGGCTGCACAGTTCAGATGGGGTCCTACGCCACAGTTCTACTATCTGAGATTATGACCATGCTCCAGTGTGCCTATAAGGCAAGGGAGCACGGCAATAAGCGGAACATCCGTATCTGCTCAGACAGCAGGGCTGCTATATTGGCCTTGAATGGAACAACGACTACGTCGCTATTAGTATGGGAATGCTTTGAGGCACTAAATATGTTAGCGACCGAAAACCGAGGCACTCTGCTATGGATCCCTGGACACAATGGTATCAAGGGCAATGAGATATCGGATAGGCTAGCCAAGCTAGCAGCAGGAAGGGAATTTTACTGGACCCGAGACAGTGGTAGGTATTTCCAGCAGGTCAGTCACTGAAAGAATTGACAGTTGGCGGACTGAGGGACATCAGAATGAGTGGGACTTGGACTCTGGTTGCAGACAGGCCAAAACTCTCTTGGGCTCAAAGCTTAATTCCAACCGAGCTAGGGAAATACTCAAGCTCGGGAGGAATGGAATCAAAATCCTAACAGAACTATTCATAGGACATGGGAAGTTAGGATATCACAGACATAAAATAGGGCTTGCAGAAAGTCCCCTCTGTCGTCTGTGCGGAAAGGATAATGAGACATCTACTCACATCTTGTGTTACTGCCCTGCGATTCCGGGGAAACGTCTAACACTCACAGGTAATTACTTTATCAGTGACGTCACGCTTAGGCTCACAATGGGGCGCAACGGGATTACCCAAGCGTCAGGGGCTGCTAAGGTCTCGACCCAGAACTAATAATAAAATAAAATAACGGAGTTTGTAACAGTCACGAAGTTACATTTAGAAAATTCTTTTCTGTTATTAGCCGCTGTGCGGTGTCGATATACTTTAGTCTGGTAAGCATTTATTTACCAGAAAGTTCAATTTCCCTGAAAATCCTTTTCCCGAAAGAGCGATAGATACCTAGTAGCATTCTAGTGGATCTTTGGTAACAAATGGTAACAATATCAGAGTTGTGAGTAAAATACTAGATTTTTAGTAATAGTCTAGTGATTTTTCGGGAAAACTATTTTTAGCGTAATTGAACTTTCTGCTAAACTGACTACCTATATCAAATTCTTAACAATTGGTTTGTTTGTCATGGATTAAAGTTTATTGAGGTATTTTCTGCTTTTTTATTTATTTCTGTATTTATTGATTATTTCACGGACAACTCCCATCATGCAAATGTCTCAAGAGTAAAAGTGAAAATAATTAACGTAATATGTGACCGTCCACGAAGAAAGGGACCTAATGCGTCAAAGCATTTAAGTAGTGGGGATGCGTCTACGAAAAGCACCCCCTCCACTTACCACTACACTTTTAGGCACGAGCCAGTGGATCTCACGGACACGTCGCGTACAGCTGTGTGGTAAGTGGTGGGGCTGGCTTTCGTAGGCCTCTCGTTCGCTCTCCACGTACGCTTATCATGCCTATGTTTGCAGCTTAATAACAAGAAAAGTAATTCACTTGAAAAATTTCTGATTATTGGAAATGAAAGAGTAACTCGGAAACTATCCGAAAGTAAGAAATGAGAAATAAGAAATAAAAAAAGAAAGTAAAAAAAGAAAAAGAAAAAAAAAAGAAAAAGAAAAAAAAGAAGTAAGAAATAAGAAAAAGAAAAAAGAAAAAAAGAAAGAAAGTAAGAAAATGAAAGTCGATTTTTTCCGCATTAGGTCCCTTTTTTCGCGGACGGTCACATATAATGCAATTTCTATTCAGCTCTTTCTGAGCCGCATTACTAAATCGCCTTGAGCGCATTGCGTAGGGATTGTCTGAAACGTATCGCAGATACATCCAAGAAATCGATATCTCTACCATGTTGGTTAGTCTCGTTGCAGATTCTATTAAGTATTGAGTAGAAGTGACAGTTGGTGCGGTGGAAAGGCAGCCTAAAACTAAAAAGTAACCTAGAGCGCAATGATCTCGATTTGGCATAAAATTTAATTCCAGCTAGTAGATTAGGGCTATCGATATGGCTGTTCAATATATTATAGAAAAAGCACAAGTTCGCGTGCAAAAATCTCGAGGTTAGTTTGGGGATGTGCCCTAATGCCATCGTAGCCACGTCTGGTCATGTTCATACCCAGTTGTCTTGCTGCGAATCGCAGGATCCTGCGACTCCTGATACTGCGATCCGCGTGAAAATGTTCACCATGGGACAAAACACAATAACCATGGCTTAAGTCTTGTATTAGTTTTCATCCATAGTTCGCCCATAGTATGACTGAAGTATGGCTTGTGTCCGAATCCCATGGTTCCTCCATGGGAAATTCCGAATTCATTGACAAAGGTTTTAAGGCAATTTCATAACGAATTGTGTCAATTATATGACTGTAAGTTGGTCTGACTTCAGGTCAACTATTTTACTCTGGATGCGAATTTTCATCAGCCCAATGTTATGCCGACTTTTTCCAAGGTCGGTCGAGATATCGAAATGATAAATATGGACCAATGTTCTGTGTCGAACATTCTTCCAACATACTCCACCCAGGGATCGGAACCTTTTAGGTTTGACCCGAAATTAAATGGTTCCTTAAGGGACCGGCTTCGCACTGGACCCTTTAATTTCTTGAGGGTCCGGTCCGGACCCGAACCGTTCAAATTTTTAAGGGACCAGGTCCGAAACCGGACCCTTTGATTCTTCAAGGGTCCGGGTCCAGACTGGACCCTTGAGGAACCCTTTAATATCGAGTCCGACCAAAAAGGTGCCTTGAATTATATTTAAGAAATTGACCAAAGCGATTGGAGAAAGAGAGTTTAGTTTGAGGTATTCAAATTATAGAGTTAATTTTTGATTGCGTAAGAAATTTTTCCGGAAACTTAGGATGCGCAGAAAAGTGACACATCGAATTATTCTGCGCAGTGAAGTTACGGGGAACTCATAGCTCATCAGAGTTCAATGTCACATACAGCTACCCAGTAAAGTTTCACGGCATTTATAGCTGCACCGTGCAGTTACGCGGCACTTCCAGATGCGCAGTATAGTACGCGGCACTTCTGGCTGCGCAGTGAAGAGAGGGATTGTTTTCATATTCGCAGTAGAGTTACATAGCACTTTTGTCTTTTGTCTAATATAATAATATAAAATATAATTGATATAATATAATATAATATATATAATAATATGTAGTTATAATGTCTCTCTTTTTCTCATGTTTTGAAACGATGGACCTACTGTTTCAGCTACTACAGATACAGAGTTTGTAGTGGATCAAGGGGGTGGAAACAAACACTATGGTAGATTTTTGGCCACAAAATAATGATTTAAACTATTCATAATACCAGCTAAAATTGGTAATTATATACTGCAGAAGATTACAGTGTAATTAAAAATCATTTTAACAACGTTGATTAGAAAAAAAAGGATATTAATAATCACATTTGTTATGTAATATTTTGTTATAACATGTATGGTAACGCTCCATATTAAGTTATTATTCTATAAAGAAGAGGATGGTCCAAATTGCTAAAGTAAGAAAAAAAATAAATCGTGTAAATAGTCATTTTTTCTTTATTTAAAAATATTTATATTTTTTTTGCATATACTTTTTTAGAGGTTTTTATAATTTTGTTATTTTATTATAATCGCACATCTTGTCACGTGACTTTTAACAACACTAATTTTCATATTTTTATACTCTTTTGAATTATCCTGAATTAAAACAATATATTTTACGCGGCTTGGAATTTGTTTGGTTTTGAAAATCTCATTTTATGAAATGGTAAACTTTTTCGCAATATACATAGGCAATAGTAACTGCCAAACTTGAACAGTGCTGACAGCGATATATTGTATTATCCTCATGATTCCTAAAATATAAATATGCCGTCAGTTTTCTAAAAGTCATAATTGCGTTGTTTACTCCTTACTACGAGAATATCGCATCATAAGGAAATATTTAAAACAATCGTTGAATATTCTCGAACGCAATTCTCTTTTTTAAATATCAGATTTAATCAGACGAGATTTGTCATATTGAATCTTATCAAGGCCTAAAAATAAAAATCAACTTGAACTCACAATCAGTAATTAAATAATTAGGTAACTCATCGTAGCCCACAAATATTATTCGAGCCAGTCATATCTGATAACACTTTTGTCTCTAAAATCGTTCATCACTAAATTCCTGCAACCGCAGAATGACATTCTCCATATCAGCAGGAATTTCACCACGTTCAGCTAGATATTCCCAATCAAGATAAAATCTGCTAGAATATAACAAAATATGCAGATATCTAGATTTAATATCAGAATTTTAAATTTTAATATCCAGATATTACACTTTAATACCTAGATAAATATTGTTTTTCAAAAGTGGCGTATGGGCAGGTATTATATCTGCAGATTATATCTGCTTTCAAACAAATGCATACATTATAGATGACAAAGAAAGTAGCAAAAATTATATTCAATAATATCCACGATTTGCACATGCTCTATTAGTAATAGTGAAGTGAAGATGTAATTTTGTCCAAACTTCATTAAAAAATTTCTCCTGCATTCTGTAAATTGTACAATACATTTATGTTTCAAGAATATGTTACATATCACTGTATAGGGGCATCTATGTATTAATATGAACCAATAAAGAAACCAATGTTATATATTTTCTTCATTCACCTCCGAATCTTGTTGCAGATCCACTTAAAATATATTGTTTTAATTCAGAGTAATCCAAAAGAGTATACAAATATGAAGACCAGAGTTGTTAAAGGCCACGTGACAAGACATGCGACTATAATATAATAACGAAATTTCAAAAATCTTTCAAAAATATATGCAGAAAAAATAAAAATATTTTGCAATATAGGACAAATGACTATTTTCGCGATTTATTTGATTTCGACTTCAGCAATTCAAACCATCCTCTCATTTTATAGAATGATAAACTATATGGAGCGTCGTTACCAGACATTTTTTGAAAAAATATTACTTGAAAAGTGTGATTATTATAATATTTTTTAAATCAACGTTGATCAATCGATTTTTAATTACACTAAAGTCTTCGTAAGTATATAAACACCCATTGTAACCAGCAATATAAATAGATTAAATTATTATTTTGGCGTAAAATGGAATTTTTATATAAGTTTGAAAAAAAATACTCGAAAGAAAGAGAAAAACTCAATTAATGTTAATTCATTCCAAACAACCAATTCTTGAAAAATTGATATAGGCTAAGTGACATAGGTATTCTGTTAGCAGAAAGTTCAATTTCTTTAAAAATAATTTTCCAGAAAAATCTCTAGATTATTACTAGAAATCTAGTATTTTATTCAGAACGTTAATATTGTTGCCATTGTTACCAAAGATGCACTAGAATGATTTCCAGGGAAATTGAACTTTCTGCTCGCACGTCGCATTACAAAATTATATCTTATAAAATAGTAGAAATTACTTAGTATTTCTTTAAACATTTCTATCCAGAGAAAATGTAGAATAAGAAGCAGACAATTTTTTTCTTTTCAAGGAGAAAAAGTTCAATTCTTTTATAAATAATTGATATTTTTCAAACAAATGCAATGTTTTTTATATTCGGAAGAAAGATTTCTGGAATGAACGTTCCTAAACAAAAATTTCAACGTGAGAATCTTCGAATTCCGTTTAGCCGTTCTTGAGAAAGTTTTGTTGATCATGTTGTAACACTAAATTTTCATTGTAAATAAGTTTTGCAACAAATTTTTCTTGCGGCCAAAATCTGGGGTAATCTTTTCGAACATAAGGGCTAGAAAAACATTTATTTTACAGCGAAAAAAAACTACTTTCGATGTATGGTGACGTACTTGGGATAATTTGACATGAACAAAAAATTCAAACTCTAATAAAAAAACTTGCTGTCTGCTTGGAAGAGGCGGGGGAAGTGAAACTTCCATGCCTTGTGATCGCACTGTTCACTCGCCTGTGATCTGAATTCTCCGAGGCGTCGCGCGGGCCCGCCGCGGAGATTACCGAATGTCACATTACATTCAAGTGTGTCCACGCCACGACAAAGCTCGAGAACCATTTCATTCTCCATCTGAAAGTATTTTTTCTTGCGCTGAGCCATAAGAAATTTCACTTCAGAAACTGATCAATCAAGATCGTTCTTCTATGGTTAAAAATCCAGATATTTCGTCATAATATTTATTTTCCTCCGTAATGAGATTAATAAAGCGCTCTTCTACGAGACGACTAGTTGAATTTGTGAGAAGGAGAAACCATGAATTATTATTATTGTTACGGTTCATATGGACCATATGAGCTTTTGATGCTTCGGCAATCCCGTTGCGTCCCCTTGTAGGCCTATATGTGACCCCGAAGCCTGTCTCATCACATCATCGTTTTCGCGCAGGTTACAAAGGGGGCTATCTGCAAGCCCTATTTTATGTCTGTGATAGCCAAGATTTCATGTGCTATAAATGTTTCTCTTAGGATATTCCTGTATTGCCGCTGCCTGCAGACACCGACCATCTTCTAGCCCTTCTGATTTTCCTCAGTCAGCTAACTATTAATTTCTTTAGTGACTAGCCTACTGGAAATGTCTACAACTGGTTCGGGACTATCAAGTTTTTTCCTGCTGCTCCTTTTGCTAGTCTGTACGAGATCTCATTGCCTTTGATTGCACTGTGTCTAGGAATCCAAAGTAGAGTCACTCGGTTTTCCATCGCTAGATTTTTCAGTGCCACAAAACTCTCCTATACTAGTAGCGATGTAGCCGTAGTTCCATTCAGAGGCAGTATAGCAGCCTTGCTGTCTGAACAGATACGGATGTTTCGTTTGTTGCCATATTCTCATATTGTAGGACTGTGGCGTAGGACACCGTAGGGATTGTGAAGCCCATTCCATTCCTTCTACGATAAACACCGGCTCCTGCTTCCTCCTTGTTCCTAGAGCTATGTGTAAACCATTTGTCTCTCGTGGATAGATTAGCACGATACTTCTTGTTGAAGATATAGCAAATGGCGTTTCGTCCCTAAGCATGCTCAAGGTCGGCCTACTCGCGATATCGGTTGGGTTCTGGCTCTTTCTAGTCGAGACTTTACAGTGGACAGTTTGACCCTGCTTGTTTGCACTTGTTTTCCAGGTGTTTGTTCCACAACAACTTCTTATCTAGGATGACTCCTAAATATTTAGCTCGTTCTGTGATTTAAAGTTTTTTGTCCTCCCAGTTTCAGTATACTCGTTCCCTTCTTGTACCGTCTGGTGAATATAGCCGCATCCTTCTTACCACCATCCTCAGTACTTGCTGAATTACTCTGAAAACCGAATTTAGATTCTCGCAGCGCAAGATGACCATTATGTCGCCCGCTTTGCCTAGAGCGTTGTATCTCTAACTTGTTAGTAGATGGAGCAGTTTAACCAATGCCAGGCACCACAGCAGGGGTGATAAAAAGCCTCCCTGCGGACATCCCGAGTCAATACTTCCACATGAAGTAATATCAACCTTAGTCATTGTTAGGTTGCTGCTGCCCAACATGTGGCAGGTCCATTCCACAATTGCAGTTGGCACGTTATGTGCAATCATGACCGCTCTGATCACCTCTCTAAAGGTGTAGTTGAAGGCTTCTTCAATGTTCATGAAGTTTTATATCCCGAAGCCTTTTGCTTTAGTCAAGAAAGCTTTTAGTTTAAGAAATTTTGCTTTAGTTGTCCTTCGATTAGGTGTACTGCTCAATTGAAGGCCCCATAGGCGTGTTGCTCTTTGTGAAGTGGCCTCCTTAATGAGGAATTGTCGCGCATATATCTATTACAAGTCTTTCCATCGTTTTTAGTAGGAAAGATGAGGGGCTGATAAGACGGAAATCCTTGGGTGAAGTATAAGCGATCCTACCTTCTTTCAGAAAGAAGACTGCTCGCTATCCCTCTATGCCGTCTGAACACATCCTAGTGTTAGACTGAGCCTAGTAAGTCTCACAAGCGGCCCTATAATCTCTCAGGCCTTCTGTAAGAAGAACGATTACATGCCATCCAGACCAGGAGACTTGTATGGACTGAAAGACCATACAAAGGGCCCACCTGACTTTGGAAGGAGTAACAATCTTGTGGGCTAGCCACCGTTTCGGGCTAAGTTGAGCCGAAGGCGGCTCTGTTTATTTTAGAGGCGTCGCCTTCTTTTCCTAGATCTTATAAAGCCCGGACAATGCGCCTGGATCAGGTGAGCTAAGGTCAAGCCAGTAGAATACTTGTCCCAGTCCGTTGTTCTTCGATTTCGAGCCCACGTAGGGCTTGCGGGTACGATAGATTCCAACCTGAACTCTACCTGCGAGTGATCTTTCAGAGTGGGTTCATCTAAGACTCTCCACTTCCTAAATTTGTCTCTCAAACTGGCGGTAATTAAGGTGATGTCAATGATTTCTTTCCTGACCTAGTTGTGAAACGTTGGGGTATTCCCCGTGTCGAGAATATCTAAATCAGTAGTAGGTAAATATTCTTTTGAGTTGGTGTCCGTGCTACCCCAAAAAGTATGGTGGAAGTTAGCATTGCACCCCAACAGAAGAGGAAGACCCCTCACACTGCAATATTTCACCAGTATACATACATTCTCTGGTGGGTTGGTTTCGCAGCCATATGGAATGTAGGCCGATCCCTTGACTAGCTTTCCAGTTCCTCTGAGATCTGTGGCTATCACCATCCGATCTCTCGAACATAGTTCTAACAACCGTATAACGTTGACTCTCTTCGCCAGTACGCAGGCCCTTGCTTTGGCCACCTTGTGGCAACAAAAACCAGCTTCGTGGTCTCAATGCTGGTTGTCGACGATGTTGCTGCCGATGCTCCAGCCACCGGCGCCTTTGACCAGGCTACCGGGCCCATAGGGGACAGGGGGCTCTGTACCGAGGTTTTCTGCTGAATACGGTTACACTACTCAATAAGCAGTCGCGGACAATGGTCCAGGGATGGTCCTGAAGGAAAAAACCCCAAGTCAAGGCGTTAACGACCGTGCCGAAGACTGCATGGCACCAGGGTGTGGTGTCGTAAACGGTGTCTCTAGGATACCAAGTTGCTTCCTAGAGTATTCAGACCTTACCCCCGCAAGCGAGTCTCTGCGTGGGTGGACCTTCATTTCCCTAGCTACTCGTGGGAACAGCATGCAGACGAATCAACAAAAATTGAACAGGAGTGTGTGTGAGGAGTGGGGAGGAGAATTGGACGTAGTGGAGGAGTATGACTACAAACAGGGGTCGTATGCCAGGCAAGACAAAATGTGGGCGACAAAAGACATGGAGGAGTGTCAAAAACCTGTAGACGATTTGAAGGATGTTCTGGCGAGGATGCAGGCCTTCTGTGACACGAAGCGGAATATGTTCATGTCAATCAGGCATGGACTGAGTGAGGTGGAAACTGTTTTGAGCAAACTGAAACAGAGGTACTCTCCCTTAGTTGTTCTTACCAGGACGCGATAAAATGCACGGGAAAAGGAAGTCGCAAAGAAATATAAGAGGAAAGCCAATGTGAGCAAAGACACAAGCCAAAGCGGTACTCAAACCGATGAAGCTGTGGAGGCTGTCACTCCCCAAACTGGGAAGCGAGAGAGAGAGCCTTCTATGAGTGCCGTCGAGGCAAGTGCACCAAGACCGGCGTCAAAGAAGCCGAGAACCCGCACTACTGTAGCAGTGTCCTTAACTCCGAAGCGGGGAGGCGTGGAAGCAAACACTTCTGCACCCAAACCCACAAAGAAGAAGTAGCCGCAGAGGAGAGCTCGACCCGAGGCGGTCTTGATAAGACCGACCGAGGGTTCGAGCTATGCGGAGGTCCTCAGGAACCTCAAGAAAAAGGTGAAGCCGGACACACATAGTGTCCAAATTAGGGGTTTCAGGCAAACCCGAAACGGAGAGGTTCTTGTGGAAGTTGGGCCGGATGTGGATGGCAGATCTAAGCTGTCCGCAGCCATTAAAGAAGCGGTCGGTGATGGGGGAGACGTGCGCGAGCTCGCTCCCCGCATCGAAGTCGAGGTCTTGGACCTCGACACGATTGCAGTGGCGGAAGAAGTGGAGGCAGCTGTTCGAAACCACTTCGGGGAAGCAGCGAACGGAGTGATTGAGGTAAGCTTGACGAAGAAGGCCTTCAGAGGTAATCTGAAGTTGAGATGAAGGAGGAATGGGCGGCAATACTTCTCCATACGGGACACCTCAAAGTATGTTGAGTGTCCTGACGCGTGCGGAAGAAGACGGAGGCCTTGAGGTGTTACTGCTGTCTAGGATTCGGCTACGTGGCAGCGGGCTGCAGGGGTCCAGACAGGACGAAGGCCTCCTGGAGATGTGGCAAAGAGGGCCATAGGGCTGCAGCATGTAGAAGTACGCCACAGTGCTTCCTTTGCGCTGCAGCAGAAGGAGAGCCCCGGACTGTACACCGGCCGGGGACAATGAAGTGCAGGGCTTTCCGAGAGGAAACTTCGGTGAAGAAACCTCAAAGACGCGCTGCCTAACATGATATACCCAACCAGGATTCTGAAGGCCGAAGAGTCCGTTGTGTGGTACCAACACACTACTGAGGACGATGCGTTTATCCTGGTTGGATAAAAGATGGAAGAATGCCAAGCTGGCAACAAAGTTGGAAGCCGAAGCACGGCTTATTGGCCTTACTCTCATGTCCTTGAAGTAATGCTAAAGCGGTTCCGAGGACATGAGTTGGCAGGAAGAGGAGGTGAGTTTAGTGGGTATTACCATCAATCCCTCCTTCCTTCTTCCCCGAGAGGCCTTTAAGATACCTTCGTACCTGTAGGTACCACAGTGCTACGGACATGGTCAGTCTACATGCATGGCTTAGAGGGGTGGCTACATTGAGTGAGACATTTAATGAATATCCGATCGTAGGTAACCACACCAACGGAGGACTGTTTTTTAGTCGCTGTGCGGCCCGTAAGCCATTTTTGTCCCGTTTCCAAATTGGATGTCGGTCCGGTAGACCACACTACAATCATTCATACCAGGAGAGCCCGTTTATATCAATCCTTTCATTTCACCTGCGAGAGCCAGTTTATAGGAATCTTTCCATAAAATCCATACACATGCAGGCCGAGGTCCGTTTGACCCCCTTGTCCCACACGCTTAATTTTTTTTCTTCTGTTTTTCTATTTTAATAAACATGATCTCTATTGAAGATATTCAGCTGAATTTGAACGTAGTGGAATTCCTCCTGATAAGAAGAATGTCATTCTGCGGTTGCAGGATCTAAGACCACTACATTTCTGTTATGATCGCTATACTTTGGTGAATATATTGTGAGAAATTATATTTACGCAATATCATATGTGTGGAATGTAATAACAATTGTCAGAAAAAAAGTCTGACGTGATACTTGAACTGTTCTAGAATATGGTTTATTGTCAGGGTGAAAATTTTTGTTGCACAACCAAATTAATTCGAAAAATAAAAACAATTGAACAATAAAAACAAAAATTGTGAAAAATAAATAAATGAAACATTAGATTCAGTTTTACTTTAAAAGTTTTTCTTACGTTTTTTGCGTTTCAAATTCAAATTTTACAATTCATTTTTAATCACAGCTGTTTTTCAATATCCTTACTTAATTATTTAAAGTAATGCCTCTTAGTTATTTTCTGAAATTTGTTGATCAATGATTTTTTTAATTTTCGCATCGTGAACTGTTTTGAGGGGATTATATTTGTTCATAAACGATTTTAGAGATAAAAGTGTTATCAGATCTGACAAATTCAGAATTAATATAAAACGAACAAGGTATTGAAATCTTGTTGAGAAAATAAGACGTAAAAGTCTAGATCGAATAATATTTGTGAATGACGCATGGTTACCTAATTTCACAATTACTGACTGAATTTTGTTCGAGAATATTCAATATTTATTTCAAAAGATTCTCCGTGATGTGATATTCTTGTGATAAGAAGGAATAATACAATTATGAATCCAAAGAAACTGACAGAATATTCACCTTTTAGGGATTACTTTTTTCTATCTAGGGTTGTAGTTTCATAATCCTAATTAAGCATTGGTGCAATAAATTATCACTTCAAATGCAACTTTCACTGAATTGCAGCTTTCTAATGAATCAAGAAATGATACAAAAAAGGGGCCGTTCAAGTACAACGTGACGTAATTTTCTGCAGATTTTGTCCTCTCCCCCCATCTGGATTAAAAATATAATATGTAGAATTTTAAGCTGACATTGTACATGCATCGAATGTCGAAAACGCGATGTGATATTTGAGGAGCGCTACGTCGCGTCGTCCGGCCTTCAGGTATCGAAAAACCAATACTCCCCCGACAAAAGGCATTTTAAGTTCATAATTCTGAAAAGAAAAATCGATGCATAGAAAATGCAGATTGCAGATCCAGAGAGGCATGAAGAAATACAATATATATCGCTGATCGCAATGCTTAAATCTGGCTGTTAATATGCAAGCTGATATATAATTGTGGAGTGAAAAATTTAATGAACAAAATGCTCGACAAAATGTACCTCAAACTTAATTTAACTTTTCATGATAATAAAATGAAATTTGTATCCTATAATATTTTTATGTAATACTATGGAACCGATTTAAATTGGAAGTTGTTGCAAATGGCATTATATTTCCAATGACAGTTCTTTGGCATCATACGAATCATTTTAAATAATCGATTTGGCCGTCTTTGAAAAAAATATTTTGCTGTTCAATTAATTTTTTGTGAAAAAGTTGGCCGAAAATATCATTATAACAATATTATTATTATTTGGCACTTAATCGCTTATAAACTTTTACTTGCTAATATTAGGCCTAAGCATTTTTATCCTTAGTTTAGGTTTGTGAATAAGTAAGAAATTATAAATTCAATTGTATTTAATATATTATATGATATTTTAAGACTAAGAGCTATTAAATTTATAATTTCTAGATGCATTTTTGATTAACTATTTAATTAATAACTTTATGAATTAAAATTCAATATATTAAATATTATCAAATTAATCTTATCTTCCCGAACATAATTTGAGTATGTATTGAATTAATTGCAAAACTACAATAAGCATATGAATATTGTAAAGCCCAATATTGACAAATTCGAACTCATACATGAATGATAGGCCAATAATAATCTCAATTTGAAATTTCGTCAATATAGCGTCAATAAATAAATAATAAGGTTCTGAAATATTTAATTGTTTTTTTTAAATTTCAGAACCTCTTCATCTTTTGAATGTGCGAGATATGTACGACATATTGAAATTCCTGCAATAAATGTTATGCAAAGAGAATGCTAAATCTCTACACCCAAAGTTCTAAATCTGAAATTTAAATCTCTCTAAATCGCTCTATATCTGAATGAATAAGAGTTACTAGTCAAATGGTGCAAGTCGTTATAATTGATTTTGTAAATATTTTTACGAATCATAAGTAGAAAAACTACTAGTTCACAGTGGAATTGTTATTAATTGACTTTCAAAGAAAATTCTTAACTAAATAAGTTACAATTTCACTGCTACTTTTAATTTTACACTACTTCAGGAATATGCACTTACGAATTCTAATATATAGAGTGTATATACAATCAATATCTGTATCTCCTTAAACAATCGAATACGAAATTACAAACTAACATGAAAGAAATATTAATGATTTATCGCTAGAAATGCTGTTATATTATAGGTTTAACTCACTTGTGATAATAATAGGTACCATTATTCGGATTATATCTATTAAAGCTTTAAAAAAGTTTCTAAAATTTGTAGAAATATTTAAACAGGCTTGCATTGCATAAGTTATTTATTGGAAGACAAATGATGTTTTTTGGTTCTTCAATCAGTGTTAACTTTTCGATTAACTGATATATGGGCAACGCTCAGTAACCTTCAGATTTGATGTCCTAGTTATTTCTCAGTTTTTAATTATAGGATAAGGATTAATTAACTATGAGATGCGTTAAGTTGTGACAAAAAATACATCGGACAATAGTTTGTATGCATAAATTTGTAATACATTTGGGAATTTCACCTCTAATATATATGCGACATTAAAATGTAATAAAGTGTCTATTTCATATTTTTGCACATTTTGAAGTCTGTCGTTTGTATATTGTTCAAGATAAAAATTTGAAAATCACTTGTTTTGTCTACAGTTGATTCTAGACTCCAGTTAAATTATTGCTAATTGCGGAGCATGTACAGAAAAATTGTTTTTCCAAAAAAGTTTGTCCTAAAAATTACGTTTCGCTGGTGTAAACAGTAACATTTATTTACATTGACACTGCCAAAAACGTTTACAAACGATTTTCGTTTAAAGATAATTCAAGTTTAATCTTTGAAAAAAAGTTTATTGCATACCCCCTTCTAATTCTTAATACTAGCAATGTTACTTTTTCATATAATTGAAAAAATGCGTTCGTAATCATAAGTGTAAAATAAAAAATTCCGTGTACTTTAATATTTGTATCAATTAAAAAAAATTGTTGCTGGTGTAACGAATTCAAAAATTTAAATGTGTTTAGTTTGCATTTTCTTAGAAATTTATAATCTTCCATTCTGAGATTCGTTTGAAAAGGTCTAGCGGGGTAAGTATGGTAAAAATGCCCCGAAGGCCTTTTGGGTCCAAATACGATATGTCGGTAGCCTGTGTGGATGGAAAACGTTTCACCAAGTTTCAGCCCCCTAGCTTGCAGATTAACCCTACTATCCCGGATAATGTAATTTTCCAAATTATTTTTTTCCTCTGTACATATTTTTCATTTCTGAATGACAAAATTGACGGCAAAAGGCATTTTGGGAAGCATATCATAGAAAAAGGTTTGAGTTATTTTGTCAGGAAATTTGAATTTTAAAAAATACGGAAATATTTCAAATAATTTTTTATTATCGGCTTTGCGAAAGAATGAGAATTTTTCTATACGTTGGGTTTTCAATACTTTAATATACGAAAATATAAATCAATTTTTTATCTTTGGTGCACCAGGGTAAAAAAGATTACAAACGATTTCACAGGAACACTAAAAAATGAAAGTGTGGAGTCCGAGAGATTAAAACCCCCAACTTCCTATGTTTGATGCTCTGAATCCGAATCCGCCTCTGATGTCCATTTTATTCTATCAGGTTCCTATTTTTTATAACCTCAAAAAATGATGAATAATTGCACCATTTGATTCCACGAGAAGAATGATACAAAAATCATGTAATAAACAATTTTGTGCCATCCCATTTTTTTACAGTATAAAGAAACACACAGTAGTGTGACACCTACTACCGCATTTATTTATAATATTTACATAAAAAAATTGGGGCAAGAAAAAAATAGTCCAATACCAGGATTTTATGTTATTTTTTCCGTAGAGTCGAGTGGTGCAATTAGTTTTTCCGTAACTTGCATATTCACAAAAACTTAGATTTTTACTATTTTTTAAGGTTATAAAAAATAGAGACCTGTTGGAATAAAACGGACATCAGGCGGATTCGGATTCAGCGCATCAAAAACAGGATGTTTGGGGTTTTAATCTCTTGGACTCCACACTCCACACTCCGCACCAATGATAAAAAATTGATTGATTTTTTTTTATATTATAGTATTGAAAGCCCAACTTGCAGAAAAATTCTCATTCTTACGCAAAGCCGATTTCGTATTAAAAAAATTATTGAAATATTTTCAAATTGTCAAAATTTAAATTTCCCGCAGAGAAAAAAAAATAATTTTGTTAAATGACATTGTCAGGGGTAGTGGGGTTAATATGCAAGGAGGGGTGGCTGAAACTTGGTGAAACGTTTTCCATCCCCGCAGGCTACCTACGCAGATCTATTAGGACTCAAAAAGCCATAGGGGTATTTTTACCATACTTACCCCGACAAAACCTTTCAAATAATGATATACGGAACCTGAACAAATAAACTTTAAAGAGAATAAACAAGGAGAAATACAAAGTGAGGATGTTTTTCATTGCAAATTGTGTATCATGAGCTGTTGAAAAATTAAAAAATAAATTTCCACAGGTTTACTTGTTTCAAAAATACAGTAAGTAACCTGATATAAGTGAGTAACCAAATGAGAAAATTAATTACAATAATATTTACCTGAATTTAATTTTTCTTTATTTAATAGCGAGTATTAGTGATTTAAAATTAAATTCTTAGTTCGTCTTACAATATGCAAATCTTAGGTTAGAAATGACCGTCATGGCATTCAAACTAAAGGCGGACTGTAACATCCAAGGCTTGTCCATTAGGGTGGTCCAAAAATGCATTGGAAAATTTTTGTTTTTGAATTTTTATGGAGACACCCCAGAAATTTGTTCGAATCTACACAAGAATAAATCCATTTCTTTTTTTTTTTTGAAAAAAATGATATTTAGAGGTGCCGCAAGCCCCATGAAGTTTAACATGTATTTCCCATAAGAAAAAAAGACGTGTTTGTAAATCTTATTTAGAATCCTCAATATTATCTCAATCGAGTTGAAACTCAACATTTCCCTTCACAATTAGCCAAAGAATACGATTAAAATATCATTTTTCAAATACCAGCACCATAAGTCTGTTTTATAGGGCCCCAAAGAAACCCCATAAGTGAAAAAATAGGTTTTGCGAGTTTTTCGCGGTAATTATGACTTTTTTGCAGTTTTTTCAGTGAAAATTATTTCTGGCACATGAAAGACCATTTCATACTGATGATGAGATGTTCACATAAATTGTTTAAACAATTTGTCATTGTTTTTAGCAATTTTATCATAGAATGGATTTAGAAAGACGCGGTTTTTCACCAATTTTCCATTTGTTGTCCAATTCGCAATTAGAGGAAAGTGATAGTTCATCAATGTTAACAAGAGTGATTTTTTAAACAATTTATTATTAATGTTAATGATATTCTCTTAGAAAAATTCTACAAAATTGCAGTTTAAAAAAAATCACTTTTAGTCATATTTTCAATTGAGATAAGTTAAGTAATTGATTAGAGTCAAGGAAATTAATTGTTCAAACAATTTATTATAATTATTAATAATATTATATTTGAATAATGCTAGAAAGATGCGTTTTTTTTTAAATTTCTGGCTTTTTGTCCCATTTTCATTTGGAGTGAAGTAATAGTGAATTCAAGTTAACGAAATAACTGTTTAAAGAATTTATTATCATTGTTAATAATATTGTCTTTGCTTAATTGGTAGAATTTTGCGGTTTTTTCTGAAAATTTCAACTGTTTGTCTATTTTTCATTAGGCGTGACTTAATAATTAATTAGATTTAGCGAAAATAATTGTTTAAACAAATTATTATTGCTTATGACTATCTTCATCTATATCAGTGCCTGATAGTTGCGGTTTTTCGGCAATTTTTACCTTTCTGTCCTTTTTTTCACTTAGTAAGGTAGTAATTAATTAAAGTTAACAAAATGGTTGTTTAAAAAATTTAATATTGTTTATAACTTTCTTTTCTTAGATAAGTGTTTGAAAGTGGCGGTTTTTTCTAAAATCTTTAACGTCGTTTCCGGCGTCGTTTACGACTTCGGTCCCGGTGTCAAAAACAAGAAAACTAATATGTACTTAGAACTATGATAGCAAATAATATTATTATGTAAATAAATTTATAATTTGCATAATTCATGACGAACATAATGTTGAATCATAGAAAAAACCGCCACTTTCTAGCACTTATCTAAGAAAAGATAGTCATAAACAATATTAAATTGTTTAAGCAACTTTTTTGTTAACTTTAATTAATTACTACCTCAGTAAGTGAAAAAAGGAAAGAAAGGTAAAAATTGCCGAAAAACCGCAATTATTTTTGCTAAATCTAATTAATTATTGAGTCTCGCCTAATGAAAAATAGAAAAACAGTTGAAAATTTCAGAAAAAACCGCAACATTCTACCAATTGAGCAAAGAGAATATTATTAACAATGATAATAAATTGTTTAAACAAATTATTTTGGTTAACTGGAATGCATTATTACTTCACTCCAAGTGGAAATTGGACAAAAAGCCAGAAATTTCGAAAAATACCCGCATCCTTCTAGCATTATTCAAATATAATATTATTAATAATTATAATAAATTGTTTGAACAATTAATTTTCTTGACTCTAATGAATTATATGACTTACCTAAATTGAAAATTTGACTAAAAGTGATTTTTTTTAAACTTTAATTTTGTAGCATTTTTCTAAGAGAATATTATTAACATTAATAATGAATTGTTCGAACAATCACTATCGTTAACATTGATGAACTATCACTTTTCTCTAATTGCAAATTGGACAACAAATGGAAAATTTGTGAAAAAACCGCGCCTTTCTAACTCCATTCTATGGGAAAATTGCTAAAAACAATAATAAATTGTTTAAACAAATAATGTGAACATCTAATCATCAGTATGAAATGATCTTTTATGTGCCAGAAATAATTTTCACTGAAAAAACCGCAAAAAAGTCATAATTCCGGCGAAAAACTCGCAAACCCCATTTTTTCACTTATGTGGTTTCTTTGGGACCCTATAAAACAGACTTATGGTGCTGGTATTTGAAAAGTGATATTTTATTCGTATTCTTTGGCTAATTGTGATGGGAAATGTTGAGTTTCAACTCGATTGAGATAATATTGAGGATTCTAAATAAGATTTACAAAAACGTCCTTTTTTCTTATGGGAAATACATGTTAAACTTCATGGGGCTTGCGGCACCCCTAAATATCATTATTTCAAAACAATAAAAATGGATTTATTTTTGTGTGGATTCGAACAAATTTCTGCGGTGTTCAAGATAAGTGACCGTTCGCGAAGAAAGGGATCTAATGCGGAAAAAGTCGATTGTTATTTTTTTACACCAATCGATAGTTTTTTATTTGCTCTTTCATAATAATAAATATTATAAATATATCTGAAAAATTCGAATTGTTATTAAACTGCAAACTGATGCCTTCTTATGGAGATCCTGTGTTGGGTCGCTTGTTCAATCACTCCTCCTGTAAAATAAAGCTACCGTGTGTCCGTTCGGCTAATTCATTATTGACAAAAAAAATGCATAAAATCATCCTTAGCATCTCTGAGCAAAAATAAAACTTTTTCACCTCTGTCAGTTTTCCTAGTATAAACCGTTTGCAATTCACAGCGTTACAAACATATTTGCACAGCTGTGCTACAAAATCTATTGCTCAGAAAAATATAAAATGTTTACATTATCTTATCGAGATTAGATTTCTTAAAAGCAAACAGAAATCTTCCGATCGAATGAAACCTTGTCTTCGTGAATTGTTTTTAAAAAATTGCGATTTTTGAGAGAAAATCGTCTATGCAGGTTTAAAAAGGGAGGCAAATTTATGAAAAAACCAAAACTAAACAAGAATCACGTAAAGTTCTGATTCGAAAAATCTAATACTTTGTTTCTGGGAGTTTTTGGGCACCTACTATTCGAAAAAAAATCACTCGCTAAATCGCTGACATGGTCCCGCAGAATTTTTGCTGGAATTTAAAAAAATCTGTGGAATGACCCATATATTATTATTTTACTAAAATAGATGTCTTAGGTAGAGTAATTTTCTAAATATTTCATGGCAAAGTTGTGTTGGTTTATGAACATTCTATAATATATGTTTAATCAGGTAACAGGCATTCGATTGGACTTTGTACTATTATTTTATTATCATTACTCCACTGAGCTTAATATGTAGGTACTTTTTAGGCGTAACGTAATATTCATAAGTTTTAGAACGATAGGCGGTTAGTTAAATACTCTTAAAATACCGATTATCATTGCGACAACATATTTTTTGTTAACTTGAAATGTGTGGCTTCTAGGGGAGCGAAAAGTTATGAAAAATATATTGTTTATGAGGCTGCAAATAAATAATGGCTCGCCGTACAATAAAATGGCACAAAAGTAAAAAAGTTCAATTTTGTGCCATAAAATCATATATAAATAAAAAAATTGCAGAAAAATCTTTTTTCTTACTAAGGCACGATGGGTATAACTATTATTATAATTATTATTCATAATAATATAATATATAATATATAATAATATTAATATTAATATTAAATTGAATGCTTAAAAAAGTATAGTTTAGTTCTTAAGCCAAGTGAGCCACTAAAGATTAGTTGACAATTACTAATTCTAGTAGTCAAGATATTTCATAACTTAACAGTGGAAAACTAATTGCTCGGTAAAAAGAAAATTATTTAGAACTGTATGACATACTTAAAAAAAGGACATAAAAATGGAAAACGTAAGAAATAAAGAAGGTTAATAAAATGACACCACGATAGTGTAACATTTTTAACTCTATAGTGAGACGATAAGAAGGTTATATTATGAAATTGTAAACATAAAGTAGCTTCTCTCAAATTTAAAAACATTGCCTTCTGAGTGCTTAGACAAAGTTAATAAAATAAGAATTTTTATAATCTTTCAATTACAATGGATTAGTAGACTCGAAATTTATTATACATATTCAGGGTCCTCATACATTACTTTTCAACAGAGTTCTGTTTTCATTTTAAAAAACTTTTTGGGTTGTATATTTTTCTTATTTTCCATAGAAAATTGCAATTATTTGGGAACTTTGTACAAATTCTTTGCCTTGAATAAGCATCACCTTGAATAAGTATGAACTTGAGTGCCTAAAGATGGTTATTTTAATTATATTATAGCTATTTTTCTTATGAAAAAGATACTTGAGGTCTCTCTAAATCAAAATTGGTAAAATATAACTAATAGCTAGTGAAATTTTAAAGATTTGATTAGGGAAAAGTGAGATACTAAAGATTAGTAAAAAATCACTAATTCGATTAGTCGAGATACCCATTTCAATAGTGATTCAATAGTGGAAATCAACTAATTGCTTGATAGAAATAAATAAATTTACTTAGAACTGTATATAATAATTAGAAAAAGATGATTTAAATTGAAAACGTAAAGAATGGAAAAGTTGAATAAAACGACGCGATGTTGTGACATTCTTAACTCTATTCAAACACTAAGATGATATTGCGAAAATGTAAACATGACGTAGCCTGTCTCCAATTTAAAAACATTTCCTTCTGATTGTTTCGACATAGTTAAGGAAAATACAATTTTTTAGACTTTTTAAATTACAATGGATCAATGGAATTTTAATTAATTATATAAAATATTTAGGTTCTTCATGTGCTACTCTTTCACAGAGTCCTGTTTTCAATTTTAAACATTTTTTAAGTTATATATTTTACTTATTTTCCTTAGAAAATTTCGATCATTTAGCAAACTTTGTAAAAATTATTTACCTTGAATAAGTATCAGCTTGAAAAAGTATGAACTTGAGTGTCTAAAGAATGTTATTTTAATAGTATAGCTTTTTCCCTTATGCAAAATATAATGTCAGGTATCTTTAAATAAAAATTGGTAAAATGTCAATAGTTACCAGCGACATTTTACAAATTGTATAAGCGAAAGATGAGCCACTAAAGATTTTTAGAAAATTACTAATCCGATTAGTACAGATATTTTCTAATTCAATAGTGGAAAGCAACTTATGTCTTGATGAAAATGAAATAATTTACTTAGGACTGTATGTAATAATCAAAAGAACGTTATAAAAATGAAAAAGTGAAAAATAGCAGAGTTTGATAAAAAAATTACACGACGGTGTAACATTCTAAATAAATTAGAAAAACTGACAATGGTTCAATGGGCTATAAATTAATTATACACATGAAGGGTCTTTATGCGCTAATTTTTAAAAAAAGTTATGTTTTTGATTTTCAAAATTTTTTTCGGTTGTACATTTTTCTAATTTTCCACAGAAACTTGCAATTATTTAGCAAACTTTGTATCAATGATTTGCCTTGAATAAGGATGAACTTGAGTATGTAAGGAAGTTTATTTTTATTTCATAGACTTTTTTTCTCACGCGAAAGATACTTTATTGCCTCTCTGAATAATTTTTTTTTCGATTGCTACGGGAATTTCACAGATTTGATTAGCAAAAAGTGGGTCACTAACGATTAGTAAAAAATTACTAATTCGATTATTCAAAATATTTCTTAAGTCAATAGTGAAAGACAACTAATTTCTTGGTAAAAATATATAAACTTGTTTAGGACTGTATATTTAGTAATCAAAAAAGGTTATAAAAATTGGAAAAGTGAAAAATAGGAAAATTGAATAAAATAACGGATGGTGTATTATTTTTAACTCTATGGTATTACTTCCATAGAGCCTTCTGATTGTTTGCACAAAGTTGAAAAAAATAAGAATTTTTGAAATTACAATAGATCAATGGGCTATAAATTAATTTCAGTGTCCTCATGGGTTACTTTTCAGCAGAAATCTGTTTTTGATTATCACAATTTTTTGCGGTTGTACATCTTTATATATTTCCATAAAAAATTGCAATAATTATTCAAGGAAGCGTGGATTTATAAAAAATATATTGTTTGAAAGGCTGAGCATTAATAACGGCTCGTCATACGAGAAAATGTCACCAGTGCAAAAAGTTTTATCTTTTGTCAAAGATTATTTAAAAAAATATATTTATTAATTCTGTTCATGAAGAATAAAAAATCTTATTAATGCTAAGTATAGGTTTTGCAACATTTTCATGGATAATTTCGAATATATATATATATATATATATATATATATATATATATAGAGTTAAAAGTTTGTAATAAGGACAACCGCAGGATTTCGCCGGGAGCGTGTGCTAATCTGAAAAATTGCACCCCCTTCCAGCAAAATCGCGAGAAAATTTCAGCCGTAACCACGTCTCACGACCGTGAGATAGGCGGTTACAGTCTGCGATGAATTCAATACGACGATCCGGCCAAAGTCTCGTGCACCCTGAGGACACGGAGAGACCCAAGGACGACCGCCTTCTGCATTCTCCCCGCAAGTATCTCAGCATTTTGTTGACACACAGGGATGCTTCTCAGGCTATTAACCAGTGAAACTGTGGCACCTAAAAGAGCGCTGATGATTAGGACGATTAGCTTAACAGAATATTCGGGGTATAACCGTCGCAACTCCCTTATAAGATCTTCATACCTCTCTTTCTTTTCTTTCTCCTTGGCTGTGACGTTTTTGTCAACTCTTGACGAAAATTCGATAACGAACATGGTTCGTTTCTCGAAGTCAAGAAGAACCATGTCAGGCCTCGAGTGCGCAACAGAAACAATTGTCGAGAATATGAAGTTCCAGTATATACGGCACCTCTCATTTTCGACAATTGACTCTATTTCCCTAGGAGCGTTTAGCGGAGCGGTATTTGGGCTAATTCCGTAAGAGTTACAGAGATGGTAATAAAGCACTCTTAGTGCCGCATTTTGCCTTTGGATGTAGGTCGTTCCCGCATGAGTTGGACAACTAGATAGTATGTGTCCTAGGTGCTCAGGGTGTGCATGACACGCTCTGCAGTTATCATCGGGAATATCTTGGTTTAAAATGTGGCGACGGTATGCTAGAATGGAAATAACACCGTCTTGATATGCCAAAATGAAACCCTCTGTGCCCGTCTTCAATCCGGATGATTTAAGGAAAGCATACGTTAACTCATACGACATCGACTGATCTTCCACATTTCTGTGGAAGATGCCGTGCATCTTCTTGTCGAGGAGCTCTTCGCGGAAGTCTGTCTCCTGTGCTTTCTTGATCCGGGCCTTCAGGAGTGAGTATTCAAGATGGATAAGATTTGATGCATTTTGCTCGTGGAACAGAAGACTTGAGGTGCATGCTTTTGTTCATGTGCAAAACCTTACGCGTCCCGATATCAAGGGATCTGAGCTCGTCCTTCGTCCATGGAACCACTCCAAATGAATAGAGTACTACCGGGACGGCAAGCATGTTCGTTGCAGATACTTTGTTCTTAGCCGACAGTTCGGAAGACCAAATCTGCCGGATGAGACATTTGTATCTGCTTCGGAGAGTATCCTTTGTATATGTCACGTCCTGAATGCGGCTCTGTGGCACGCCCAGGTATGTATAGGTCTCTCCAGCGCTAAGGTATCGTATAGCGCTTCTATCGACGAGCTCAGGGTCTTCGGGGATGCCATTAAGTTTTCTTTTCTTCAAATGAAACGTGGCGCATTTCTCTAACCAGAACTCCATTCCAATCTCTTGAGTGTACCCTTCGACAATTTTTAGAGCTTGATGTAGTTTCTCTTTATTTCTAGCATAGATCTTGAGATCGTCCATGTAAAATACATGAGTGACCTTATGCTTTCGATCTCCAGGTTTGCCACAGAGGTACCCTTCGGAAAGATGAAGTGCAAGAGACAGTGGCGATAATGTGAGGCAAAAGAGAAGAGGGCTCATGGAGTCACCCTGAAACACACTTCTCTGAAAGGTGACACTGTTAGTGATCACACGCTGTTTTCCAGATGAGATAGTAAATCTGGTTTTCCAAACCGGCATTAATCTCTCTATGCACCTCACGATGTGTGGATGAACCTTTAAGCTTTCCAACAAACAGATGATAAGTCTATGGGAGGTTGAATCGAAAGCTTTCCGGTAATCAATCCAGACCATCGATAGAGATCGTTGATAGGATGTTGCGTCTTCACAAACACATCCATCGATGAGCAGGTTCTCCCGGCATCCTGCTACGCCTTTCTTTGAGCCGCGTTGTTCATACATCTCTCGCCACACAGGTTCAATTGTCTGAACAATCCCATCATTTCGGATAGCTGTAAAGATCTTATACAGTGTGTTCAGACAAGTTATTGGCCTGTAATTCTTAGGGTCAGCTAAGTTGCCCGTCTTCGGCAGGAGCACTATGCGCTCTTATACCAACCACTCCGGAATAGGCTCTTACGACTTTAGATATAAGGTGAAAATTCTCGCCAGATGCTGGTGGGTTGAAGGAAACTTCTTCCACCAGAAGGTCTTGATACCATCTGGACCGGGAGCGGAATAGTTCTTCATGCCTCATAATACGTTTTTCACCTCCTCGCTAGTGATAGGTGGGCATTCCTTCTCAGCTGTTATGAGGGCATTGCACAGCTCCTTGAAGCTATTTATGTTCTTTGAGTCTTCTTGAAGTTGATGCTGGACCTCGTAGACTTCTCTCCAAAATGCTTCGACCTCCTCCGGTTTGGGCGGATGGTCGACAGTAACTCGAGCAGTAGCCCCAACTTTGGCATGCTGAGCTACTGCACTTGCCAGGCGCAGCGGTCCTCATTGTTCGCAGTTGGCGCGCGATTTAAACCGGGTATAATTAACAATTATTGAAATTAAAGTAGAGAATTATTATCAATTGCACATTAATATTTATATTTCAATGAAAAAGGTTCTCGAATAAAAAACTGTTTATTTAAAGATTAAAAAATACTTATTTGCAATAATTTTTAATATAAGTTAGTCTTTGGAACTAAAAAAATAAACTATTAAATACAAAATATACGCATTATTCTTTTTTTCTAACCTTATATCACAAATTACGTAATTCCTAATATTAACGTGCAATTTATAATAATTATCTACTTTAATTTCAATAATTGTTAATTATACCCGGTTTAAATCGCGCGCCAACAGCGACTAATGAGGACCGCTGCGCCGGATAAGCGCTGTAGCTCAACATGCCAAAGTTGGGGCCACTGAACTGGAGGGTCTTGGAAGAGTCCAGATGGGTCAGACAAAAACTGTTGATTTTCTCTGACCCACCTCTCCCTCCGCTCTAGACTTCTCTTAGCGTTAGATAGTACTCGTATTCTGTCAACAATATGCTGCCTGATGGTCAGTTGCTTTCATTCGTTGATTGTGTGATGATGGATCCGCAGTTCGAGCGCGAACTTTCGACTGTAATATATATATATATATATATATATATATATATATTATATATATTATATGTATGTATCTAAAAAAAAATTGCACCCGCTCCCAGCGAAATCGCGGTAAAATTTCAGCTGTAACCACGTCTCACGACCGTGAGATGGGTGGTTACAGTCTGCGCGAACTCAATACGATGATCCGGTGAAAGTCTCGTGCACCCTGAGGACACGGAGCGACCCAAGGACGACCGCCTTCTGCATTCTCCCTGCAAGTGTCTCAGCATTTTGTAGACACGCAGGGATGCTTTTCAGGCTATTAACAAGTAAAACGTTGGCACCTCCAAGAGCGCCAATGATCAGGACGATTAGCTTAACAGAATATTCCGAGTATAACCGTCGCGACTCCCTCATAAGGTCTTTATACCTTTCTTTCTTTTCTTTCTCCTTCGCTGTGACGTTTTTGTCCGCTTGTGCCGAAAATTCGATAACGAACATGGTTCGTTTCTCGAAGTCAAGAAGAACCATGTCAGGCCTCGAGTGCGCAACAGAAACAATTGTCGAAAATATGAAGTTCCAATATATGCGGCACTTCTCATTCTCGACAATTGACTCTATTTCTCTAGGGGCGTTCAGCGGAGAGGTATTTGGGCTAATGCCATAAGAGTGACAGAGATGGTAATAAAGCACTCTCAGTGCCGCATTGTGCCTTTGGATGTAGGTTGTTCCCGCATGAGCTGGACAACTAGATAGTATGTGTCCTAGATGCTCGGGGTGTTCATGACACGCTCTGCAGCTATCATCGGGAATATCTTGGCTCAAAATGTGGCGACGGTATGCTAGAGTGGAAATGACACCATCTTGACATGCCAAAATGAAGCCCTCTGTGCCCGACTTCAATCCGGGTGATCTAAGGAAAGCAAACGTCAGCTCATACGACATCGACTGATCTTCCACATTCTTGTGGAAGATGCCGTGCATCTTCTTGTCGAGGAGCTCTTCGCGGAAGTTTTTCTCCTGTGTTTTCTTAATCCGGGCCTTCAGGAGTGAGTATTCAAGATGGATAAGATTTGATGCATTTCGCTCACCCCTGATATTGAAGTCAAGGCCGAGTGTTTCAGCAGCATCTTCTGCTGCTTTGTAAAAAAACGCCCCTTTGCCTACTTGTTCGTGTTTTCTGACCATTTTAAGAAGAGGATCTTGTCCATTTGCGACAATATGTGCTGTACCCAGAATAATCCTGTTGTGAAGACATCCAAGATTCAGTATTCCACGACCACCTTGACGGCGTGAGATGTAAAGTCGTGGAACAGAAGACTTAAGTTGCATGCTTTTGTTCATGAGCATGACCTTTCGGGACCCGATATCGAGGGATCTGAGCTCGTCCTTCGTCCATGGAACTACTCCAAATGAATAGAGTACTACTGGGACGGCAAGCATGTTCGTTGCAGATACTTTGTTCCTCGCCGACAGTTCGGAAGACCATATATGTCGGAGGAGACGTTTGTATCTGCACCGGAGAGTATCCTTTATAGATGTTACGTCCTGAATGCGGCTTTGTGGCACGCCCAGGTATGTATAGGTCTCTCCAGCGCAAAGGTGTCGTATAGCGCTTCTGTCAACGAGTTCAGGATCTTCAGGGATGCCGTTAAGTTTTCCTTTCTTCAAATTAACCTTGGCGCATTTCTCTAACCCGAACTCCATTCCAATCTCTTGAGTTTACTCTGTGACAATTTTTAGAGCTAGATGTAGTTTCTCTTGATTTCTAGCATAGAGCTTAAGATCATCCATGTAAAATACATGAGTTACCTTATGCTTTCGATTTCCAGGTTTGCCGCAGAGGTACCCTTCGGAATGGCGAAGTGCGAGAGATAGTGGCAATAATGTGAGGCAAAAGAGGAGAGGGCTCATGGTATCGCCCTGAAACACACCTCTCTGAAAGGCGATACTGTTAGTGATCACACGATATTTTCCAGATAAGATGGTAAATCTGGTTTTCCAAAGCGGCATTAATCTCTCTATGCATCTCACGATGTGTGGATGAACCTTTAAGCTTTCCAACAGACAGATGATAAGTCTATGGGAGGTTGAATCAAAAGCTTTTCGGTAATCTATCCAGGCCATCGATAGAGATCGTTGATAGGATGCTGCATCTTTACAGACACATCTATCGATGAGCAGGTTCTCCCGACATCCTGCTGCGCCTTTCTTCGAGCCACGTTGTTCATACATCTCTCGCCACACAGGTTCAAATGTCTGAACAATCCTATCATTTCGGATAGCTATAAAGATCTTATACAGTGTGTTCAGACAAGTTATTGGCCTGTAATTCTTAGGGTCAGCTAAGTTGCCTGTCTTTGGCAGGAGCACTATGCGCTCTTATACCAACCACTCCGGAATAGGCTCTTACGAGTTTAGATATAAGGTGAAAATTCGGGCCAGATGCTGGTGTGTTGAAGGAAACTTCTTCCACCAGAAGGTCTTGATACCATCTGGACCGGGAGCGGAATAGTTCTTCATGCCTCTTAATACGTTTTTCACCTCCTCGGTAGTGATGGGTGGGCATTCTTCCTCAGGTGTTATGAGGGCATTGCACAGCTCCTTGAAGCTATTTATGTTCTTTGAGTCTTCTTGAAGTGGATGCTGGACCTCGTAGACTTCTCTCCAAAATGCTTCGACCTCCTCTGGTTTGGGCGGATGGTCGACAGTAATTGGAGGGTCTTGGAAGAGTTTAGATGGATCAGATGAAAATTGTTGATTTTCTCTGACCCACCTCTCTCTCCGCTCTAGATTTGTTGATTGTGTGATGACGGATCCGCAGTTCGCGCGCGAACCGTCGAACCTTGGCAGTGAAATTCCTGCCAGATGTTATGTAGTCAATCACACACTGAATGCGGGACGCGTACTGTCTAGCCCAGCCTATCTTTGTGCTGAGTTGATGCATTCTTCTTTTGGTCTTATGATCAGCCGTTGGTTTTGTTTTACGGCTTGCATCTGCCAAAGTTCTCGCTGCATTGTACACACCACAAGTGATAGTCCAGAGGTCGGATTCTTCGGAAAAATCTCCACGAAGTTCATCATCCAATTCAGTCAGATCTTTGGGCTTGGGAGAGACCTGAATGTTGATGTTTCTCCGGGTCCTGAATAATATTATAATATAATAATATATATATATATATATATATATATATATATAATACATATCTGAAATATTTTTTAAACTTAAGCATACATGTTGACATACAGAATACAATAGAAGCAGAAATATACATTTGTTGATACAACGTTATCTCTCCCAAGGTTTTAATTTTTAGTTAACTTTAAAATCATTCAAAGTTAGCTACAAAAATGTGCAAAGAAGCTATGATTTATAATTATGTTTTTTGGGAATAATAAAAGGCAGGCTTTAATTCATTGGAACTAAAAAAAAGTCCTATGATGCTTTATTGTTAAATTCCCAAATGTAAGAAATTAAAATATCAGTAATTTAAAAGTATTTTATCCATCTGTTCTCAATTTGAAAATATTCATCTTGGAGTCTCTTAGTTTTAGTTCGTATATCTTCAAATTAACATATATTGCTTTCAATGCCTAGACAATCTTAACTTGAAGGCGTTTTAAACTCAACGATTGTTAATTCATCAATTGTAAACGTACGTTTTTCAAAGATGACAAATTTTTCATTGAAGATTTTAAAAATATAATTATTTGAAATTTAAAAATATTCGACTATGGAAGACTTCAAGAAAACACAATTCTGTTTTTATTCGGTAGGTTTTCAAATTATTTGTTGGACACGTGCGTCTATTAGACACAGGTTATCTTCTACGGATCAGTAAATAGTAAGCCGTAGAAATTTATGAATACGATGATAGTCTCCGGCTAAGAAAAAATTTGCATCCACGAAAATATTAAAATTAAGAAAATAAGAATGTTTTCAAACAATAGTTTGCTGACGCATGAGTTTCTTAATCGATTCCAAATTAATAATACTCTTCAGGATCCTCATGCACGCTAGTTGACTAAAATTTTCATCATACACATAATATGTAACAGAAATTAATTATGATGTCACATTATTGTTGCTGTTAGCTTCGTTATAAAAGTTAAGGAAGTTTTATCAACGATCAGTACTCATAGTTGTTATATAGATGAAGAAAAGTAACAATAAATAACCATTTCTATAATTTTCAATTAAAATTTGTTAAATGCTCTACTGAAACACTTTTTTTTCTAAAAGAGTTTTCTTCTTCACTGTTGAAAAACTAATCTAAAATACACATTTTTACTTATTTAATTAAAAATATCCTATTTAACAGAAAAAGGGATATTTGGAGTATTAATACTACATACTTCTATATTAAAAAGAATATATCCGATTTTGAAATTCTCGTCAAGATCCGATGACTGTGAAATTATTAGAAATGGAATATTTTAGTATAAATCATTCATTTTGTATGAATTCTTTGGAATTCAAAAATATTTCAATGAATTTTAATATCTTAAATACTGCATTTTGGAATAAAACATCTCAGAACTGCATTCACACGAATTATGATCGTTGCGTTACATTCCGAGTGATGCATGTTATTTTTCATAGCAAATCTATTGAAAATTCGAGTTTCGGTTATACCTTTAGAGCGGGTTGAAACACGGTGTTTGCAGGGTGACGGACAACTTCGCACGTAACAACTTTGCACGTGCCCAACTGTGCACGTCGATGGCCGGACGGACAACTGTGCACGTCCATCTGTGCACGTCCAAGACCACAGGAGCCAATCTGTGCACGTCGAAATTTCGACGTGCACAGTTGTCATTTGGACAACTGTGCACGTGCACAGATGGTACTTGGACAACTGTGCACGTCGAAATTCAGGCGTGCACAGATGGACTCCTTTGCATTTTACCGTGCACAGATGTCACTTTCCTAACTGTGCACGTGCACAGATGTCACTTGCCCAACTGTGCACGTGCACGGATGTCCCTTGTCCAACTGTGCACGTGCAGATGTCTCTTTCCCAACTGTGCACGTGCACAGATGTCACTTTCCCAACTGTGCACGTGCACAGATGTCACTTGCCCAACTGTGCACGTGCACAGATGTCACTTGCCCAACTGTACACGTTCATGTCCTTACGTAAGGGTTGTACTAAAGTAATTCAGAGAGTTCAAGGCATTCAGAGAATTTCTCGAATTCAGAGAATTCAAGGTATTCGGAGAATTCAAGGAATTCAAAGAATTCAAGGATTTCAGAGACTTCAGGGAATTCAAAAAAGTCAAGGAATTCGGAGAATTAGAATAATTCAGAGAGTTAAAGGAATTCAGAGAATTCCTACAATTTGAAGAATTCAAGGAATTCAAGGGATTTAGAGAAAGCAAGGCATTCAGGGAATTCAGAGAATTCAACGATTTTAATGCATTCATCGAATTCACTACGAATTCACGGAAATCTACGAATTCACGGAAATCTACGAATTCACGGAAATCTATGAACTCCTTGAATTCTATGAATTCGTCGAAAGTGAGGCTCGCGGGATTTTCAAACTTTTGCGCATGTCCGAATTCTTTCTCCCATTTGTTCTTTAGAATTGAACTCTTTCTGGCTATAGTCTTGGAAAGTTTATCGTTTAACAGTCGAATTTTGGGCTGCAAAATATTATTATTCAACTAGGAAATATCAATTTAACAAATTTTAATAGATTTATGAATCTTACCTTTGGAGTGATATGTACAGTTTTTATATTCGGAACCAATTATGAATTTTAGTACGAAAAAGCACTTAAAACTAGGCCAATTTATGAGATACGATAAATAGAGAGAATTTGTAAGGTTTTATAGTTGTTTTTATGCAAGTTAAACTCTGGAATCCGTCGAACTTCAAGAAATTTTGTACTATTTTTGACCCGTGCTTGAGGAAGGGAACTTTTTTTCTTGCGGGACATAATAATTCATTTTTCCCCTCATAGAAGTATTTAGCAGAAAATTTTCAAGAAAATCGTGCCAGGTGCTGCAACATAATTTAATATTAACGATTCTATCGCAAATTTTCAAAAAGGCCTTTTCTAAAAATCAATTGATTTTAAAATGAGAAAAATACGTGCTTACTTTTTTGTGTTTGAATAAATCTGGTGGGCGAGACCAAGAAAATTTGAAGAAAAACATGTGAACCACCCAAATAAATAAACCTTGAGATTTCTCTAACCAATGACCGAGACATTATACATAAAAGGAATAAACGATTTGGTCAAATCAAAGAGAGATAAGTAACTAGAACAAAATAAATACCTGCCAAGTAGGCACGGTAGTTAGTGGTCATTAGGACGTTCAAAGGACATCAGATGTCTCTATACCCACTGGAAGACTCAAAGAACCTATAGGAGCCCCAAGTGCAAGAAGATCGTTGAGTTATTTTCGAGCCTTCTCAAGATCGGCTTCGACTCCCAAGGTTAGGCCCTCGAAAAGGCCCGTTTATCCTTGGCAAGGCTTAGCTTCGTAAGATTAGCTTTTTCCAAAAGGATCTACAGTTTAAGGTAGATGCCGAACCACTGAAGTCCCGGTAGAAGTACATAGAAAAATTTCCATTGGTACTCGGCTCAGGGATCGAACCCCAGACCTCCTGCATGATAGTCTGACGCGCTATCGTTTGAACCTTTTTTTAAGGGCCGTTTATAACACATGCACATTTTGGGTTTCCGCTTGCGGTATGCCAAGATTAGCATAGTGTATGTCTCTCCATTACCAAGATGTTTAATGGTATTTCCACTTATGAGTTGAACATCCTAATCGTCACACGATGATGTAGTTCCTAGTCTTCCTTTGTGCAGGTGGACGCAGGCACACTTGTCTAGTCCAGAGCTTATGCCAATCGCCCTACAGTACCTATTTACTGCCGCGACAAAGATGTTAAGGTCCTCTTATTTCCTCTTCTATTCGGCGGGCCACATGAGTATCCAGAGCTATTGCCTCGGAGCACAATAGATAGAAGCAAGAGGGAGATGCAGAAAAGTATCGGAATGAGAAAGTCTCCTTGGAAATCCCACTCTTGCATGTGACAAAGCTGTTAGCCACCTGTCTTTTGTCAGATGTCATGGAAAATCTTGTCCGCCATAAGAGCACTAGCTCTTTCATGCTACTCTTTAATGATGGTCAACAGTTTTTTTATTGTTAAGTGTGTGATTCGCTTTCCTTAAGGTTCAAGCAAGTGCTCTATCTTTTGGAGTGAATTTTTTATTTGATGTAATGTAGCTAATCACGCACTGAAAATTTGATGCATGTCATCCTACCGTTTTAATTTTCAACTAAAGCTGTGCAGTACGCTCGTGAGTCTTGCTCAGACGTACTGAAGTATCATTACTTCTATTGTCGGTAAGCAGGGAGACCGCCTTCTCGTAAACTACATAGTTCAGACCATAGAGACTACATCTTCCGGGAGAAAATTGAGGAGAGCATTGTTAGCTTTAGCTAATTTGTCCATCCTGAGAAAGACTTCTTGGTGGATTTTTGATCTCCTATTCCTCATATTGGCATTATCGGCTATTTGCAAATGTGGTCTTGCTGGAACGGGTGGTATGTTTGTTGGAGGATGTTGCTCTTCTTCTTGTTGAAGAGCATCATATCTCTTTCGGCGTGAAAAGGATACCTGATCTCTTAAATACTGATACGTTGTATGAGCATATTCTGGGTGCCGGTTGACCCAACGTTCATGTAACCTCAGCATGTATCCTCTTTGCGCCAGTTGAGCTTCCTCGCCAACAGGTGAGAACGTCCCTCCTGAGTTGGTCCGACCACTTAAAACGATGTTCTCGCATTTGTCCGAGCCATTGCCTGGTCGCCCCCTCGGTTCGGTCCTATTTCTACTCCCAACTGAACCTCGGCCTCCATCCGAAAGAAGCCTATTGCAGGTGGCACTGCGCGTTGTAGGTGACGTAACTGCATAATTCGTTGCATTGGGAATTTAGCCCAATGCAACGTGGCTAACTGCAAGAGCCCGGCTCTCAGGCGATAGGGTATTATTATTATATTTATTTTAGTATTTATTTATTTCAGGTATTTATTATTATTATTATTATAATTCGCGATGGCAGGGCTATAACTGCCCATAGCACTACGGTAAAACCCACTAGGTATTTTCACTTCAAACACCAGCTAACTTCACTTCGTTGAGTGCTGAAGGGAAAACAATGGACCAAATGCATGGGATAGAACTTTATTTTTGTAATATCTTCCTAATGAATAATAATTATTATCATTTCATAATTTTATTAAATATTTCGAAAAAATAAAGACTATTTTTCAAATACAATTATATAGAAAAATTAGTTTTTACGAAGATATTAGCAAAATAGGGCAAAAATGTACCGAATCCCATGTATTTAGTCCATTGTTTTTCCCTCAGCACTCAACGAAATGAAGTTAGCTGGTGGTTGGAGTGTAATACCTAATTGTACTATACCCTAAAATTTAACTATGTTCTATAAGATCAGTCTTTACCATAAAAGCATGCATATACTCATTTGCAGGATATGCCATGGGAGTCTTCTGGTTCGAAAAAAAATCTCTCAGGTATTCGTTCCTGAGTGCATCACGCTAGTGCATCACATTGACAAAATATGTGATGAGCTGTCTCCTCACGAAAATCACACTTTTGACAACAAGGTTTGTCTCCAATCCTTATGTTGGTCTAGTGTTTTATCTATCAGTCGGCGGTGTCTTCAAGAGCCATTTACTGATTGCTCCTTTCGCCGATGTATATGAAATACCGCAGTAGGGTTCAGAGCCAATCAGGTACTTTGAAGTTCTCGTCTTAGCCAATGGATCTGCTTTCTTATTGCTTTCAGTATCTTCATGGCCGGGAACCCAGATCATACTGACCCCGTTTTTGTCGGCAACCTTAAGGAGATCTTAAAGGCGACTCCAGTATGGTCTGGAATTAAACTCTTAAGATATAAGGGCCTTAAGTCATAACTTAAGTCTTGACTTTCAGAACAAATTTTGCAAATGTGCTGGCTTTCAAAAGCCCGCTCGCAGTTTTTCTTCAGGATGACAGGCGCGCGGGGTGAACCAAATCGGTGAGGGGGCAATGTACACAGCCGCCGCAGCATGGCGGCTATGCATGCGGCTCTGCCTGTGCATGGCCGCCATGTTGCGGCGGTTACGTATATTCCCCCTTTCCGATTTGGTTCACCCAGTGCGCCTGTAATGCCGGGTACTTCTAATTCATAGGTCCATGATTACTTCAGTCCCATTCAGAATGTTTAGATTTGTTTGAGATAAATTTAAATTCAGATGAGGAATACTTGAGCGAGATTCTGGTGCACTTGATCCTGGGCAAGAAACAACATCATTATCGGGAACGTCGGCACCAGATGGAACTAAGGAATTAATACTTTAAGTGTATAGAACCTGCCCGATTTGAAATGGATACGTTCATTATAATGTAAGTGCTGATTATATCATGTTGGACGTAAAAATATATGAAATCATTTTTTAGTTCATTTATTTTGACTATTCGGCATGATTCTACATGAAAATTATAGGGATTTTATTGGCTGGTATTTATACTTCAAAATCACGGCAAAATTCTGCCGTACAAGTTGAAAAAAACACTTATGTCTGTTCAGCGTCGAACGTAGAAAATCAACAAAAACGATTTTGTCTCGAAAAAGTATTATGGAAGACATTTTTCATAAAAGTTTCAACATCATTCATACAAATTAATGTATATTTTTCACATTCTGTAAAAAAATGCATTTTTCGTTATTTGCACTAACAAAATCGACATGCGGTTGTTCACAGAGAAAATGTAGGGGATGAAAAAGCTGCGAATCGACTATCTGTAAAGTGGCACTCGACCTTATTGTATCGAAGACGGAGCCTCGACGCTTTTGAAAGTTAAAAAGACTGCGAGTCGACATACGGTCTCTGAGTTGTATTGTCATACCTGGTGTTAGAGGCCAAATACAACTTTTAAGCGACTCACGGTTTCATCTTACAGAGTATTAAAAATTTCAGTCGCAAAAAAATTGTTATTCTATCAAAGCTATTTGTTTTTCAGAATTCTCGTATGCATAGATAGATGCAGCTTTCTTCCGCGAAACGATTAATGTGAAAATCTCATTTCCGTCAAAAATGTTCACATAAGTGTCTTTAACTTGTACGACGGAATAACGTGCGCACACGTCGGGCTTTTTAAACCTTCCTTCGTTCAAATAACTCAAATATTTACACTGAGAATGAGGCTTCACACTCCTTTTGCACTGATCACTACATACAATAACTTATTGAGAACTAACTTTAATCAAATTTGAGCTTCTTACTAAAGAACATTACAAGCACAAATGATAGTTACTATAAACCTGGCATGTCAAATCTGCATTAGCAGGGCAGGTATATGCAAGAAGGACATTTATGTACTTCACTAAAATTTAGGAAAATTACAGACAGGCTATTATGCATTTGAGTTCGGACCACCTAGGGCGGTTTAGTTAGTCTATAGTGACTCATCGAACTCTGGTAAACTAGAGTTGTTGCTCACTTAAATTTTAAATTTAATTCCTTAAATATAGAGGGGGATCATTATATCCAAGCCAATCAACCCGACATCGTGATGCGAGAGAAAAAAAGGTGGAAGAATCTACATCTACATCATCGACATTGCTTACATTTAACTGGAACTTGCAGGCGACCTATACAACTAAAATCCATAAGGATAGCGAGCTAAGGCATGGAGTGAAGACAATATTGAGGAGTGTGAAACATGCATCTTTTCATACTTTTGTGATTTCGGCTACAGGCCATGTGCACGCTGTATGCACTGAAAATGTTGAACATTTACATAGGACTCAGTAGGATACTGGCAGCAGCTCATAAGGCAGTTTTGTCAAAAACACGTCGCATTGTAAGAAACTTTCTAGACCACCAGGAAGCAAGCGACTAAAAACTGATATAGCGACGGATGGTAGCATTAAGAAAGCATCCAGAGGCGACTGTTGTCACCTCCAATCCACGCGGCCGCTGTGTAAGAATAACATCGGTAAAAGACAAACTGAAAACTACACCAGGCGCATATTTTTTTACCTACAACATCATCGCAAAAGATTTGAAACACCGTATTAAATTAATTTATAATACCCTAATCTCATTAGGCACTTTACTTATTGTTAGACCGTGGCTAATAATGAAAAATTAGTCAAAGTAGGCGCCGAGCGCCTACAAGGTAGTGTTTCGTAGCCTATTAGGTCGTTACATTAATTGTTTAAAAAAAAATTAAAAAAAAAAGTCTTCAAGAACAAAAATTTGGAAGAAAAAAAATTTTGTGAAAAAAATTGTATGAAAAAAATGTTTGGTTTGATAAATTTTGGGGCTTATACCCTTTTGGAATTTCAAACTTCGGCGCTTATGCCCTTTCGTACGACAGACGGACGGACGGACGAATACCCGACCGAAACCATAAGGGATTCAGTCCAGGGCTATGAAACCCTAAAACCCGAGTTCACCCGTTAAGAAGTCAAAAAATGAATAAGCCAATCACTAATTTTTAATTTATAACGAGAACCCAAAATAAGCTAATTTTCCACAATTGCTATAAACATTTTCATAAACTTAAATTGTCTCATTTTTTTCACAGCAAGATTGATTTTTCAGACGAAAGCTGGCTCACACATCTTCCTAGGAGGCATTTTCAAAATGAAAGCTTTATCGCACATAAATAATATATATTATTAATAACGATTTCTGTGAAAAATGTCCCAATTGGTCTTTTCCCTGTGAAAAAAGTTTGTTTTCTTCAATTATTGTTGGAATTAACTTGATTTCGATAATTAACCAACTGATTTAATTAAACATTAGATTATGTGATTCCTATGAACATTTTTATAAGCAGAAGCTTAAATTCATTATTTCTGATAACGAAAGTCGTTTTTGGACTGACTTTATTCGACAATAACTTCATGGTGATTTGAAGACTGGATGTAAGGCATTAAATAAAATTTTTCATCACGCATCTATTGAAACTTCAAGTTTCGATACCTGTAGAGCGGGTTGCTTAGCGGAGTTGTCAAACCCAAGGGCTAAATCAAAATGTTTCAACCCTAGCGATGCAAACACCGTGTTTCAACCCGCTCTACAGGTATAACCGAAACTTCAATTTTCAATAGATTTGCTATGAAAAATAATATGCATCACTCGGAATGTAACACAACGATCGAAACTCGTGTGAATGCAGTTCTGAGATGTTTTATTCCAAAATGCAGTATTTAAGATATTAAAATCCATTGAAATATTTTTGAATTCCAAAGAATTCATACAAAATGAATGATGTATACTGTATATTGTTTTTGCAACACCCACCTCTAAAGTTGACGTTTGCATGCATGTAGATGGTGCCTAAAAGACCTTATTTGAGCAGACTGTGCGCGAAACAATTTTCGCGCATGTGCAGTTTGAAGATGGCTTACTTTAGACACTAGTGAAAAAGCTGCGCATGCGCACATTCGATATGAGGTACTTTAGACACTGGCAAAGGAAACTTTAAACACTGGTGTTTGTATCTTCTTGAAATAATTTGACATTAAACTTGAACAAATGTTTTAATGATTGAAGTTTTCTTTTTAGGGTTTCGTAAAGCATAAACGCCAACATTTTTTTTCAATAATTTTTTTCCAACAAATTTTTCTCAACAAATTTTTTGTTTTCAAAATTTTTGTTCACAAAATTTTTTTTTCGAAAATTTTTTTTTTGAAAATTTTTTTTTTCGAAACTTTTTTCTCAAAAATTTTTTTTTCACGAATTTTTTTTTTCAACAATTTTTTTTTACCACATTTTTTTGCACAACTTTTTTTTCAGAACATTTTTTTTCGAAAATTGTTTTTTTCAAATTTTTTTCAAACATTGCAATTTTTTTTTATTCCTTTACTCCACTCTATGCAATATAAAATTAGTATTTTTCGTTACCACCTCCTAACAACTTTTTCGGACGGGCGTTGCAAAAAATAGCGTGTGATACACGTGCGCCTAGGTGATTAGTAACTCGTGTGATTGCATCATTCGCCTGCGGTTCGAAGCATGAGTCGATGGTTAGCGCACGAGCAAAGCGAGCAAAGCTGCAACATTCACACTCACACACGATCACCTATTTTACGCACTTGTATCACAAATAACTATTTTAATATAGGAGAATGTAATATTAATACTCCCAATAATCCCTTTTTCTGTTAAATAGGATATTTTGAATTAAATAAATAAAAATGTGTATTTTAGATTAGTTTTTCAACAGTGAAGAAGAAAACTCTTTCAGAAAGGAAATGTTTCAGTAGAGCATTTAAAAAATTTTAATTGAAAATTATAGAAATGGTTATTTATTGTTACTTTTCTTCATCTATAACAACTATGAATACTGATCGTTGATAAAATTTCCTTAACTTTTATAACGAAGCTAACAGCAACAATAATTGAAGAAAACATTTTTTCTGCGAGAAAACGCTAGTTTGGGACATTTGTTTAAAGAAATTATTATGAACAATAGATATTATATATGGTCGATGAAGTTTGATGTTTAGAAATGCCTTTAAACATAACAATTATGTATATATAATGTTTATGCCGTTAGTAAATGTGAACTTATAATTAATTTCTGTTACAAATTATGTTTATGATGAAAATTTTGGTTAACTAGCGTGCATGAGGATCCTGAAGAGTATTATTAATTTGGAATTAATTAATAAACTCATGCGTCAGCAAACCATTGTTTGAAAACATTCTTATTTTCTTAATTTTAATATTTTCGTGGATGCAAATTTTTTCTTAGCAGGAGACTATCATCGTATTCATAAATTTCTACGGCTTACTATTTACTGATCCGTAGAAGATAACCTGTGTCTAATATAGATGCACGTGTCCAACAAATAATTTAAAACCCTACCAAATAGAAACAGAATTGTGTTTTCTTGAAGTCTTCCATAGTAGAATATTTTTGAATTTCGAATAATTTTATTTTAAAAATCTTTAATGAAAAATTGGTCATGTTTGACAAACGTACGTTTACAATAGGACTTTTTTTTAGTTAAAATGAATAAAGCCTGCCTTTTATTATTCTTAAAAAACGTCATTATAAATCATAGTTTCTTTGCACATTTTTTTAGCTAACTTTAAATGATTCTAAAGTTAACTGAAAATTAAAACCTTGGGAGAGATAATGTTGTATCAACAAATGTATATTTCTGCTTCTGTTGCATGCTGCAGTATATATGTACATGTATGAATTTTATCAAAAAGACTATTTCATATAACCAAGTAAATCAACATGTATGCTCAAGTTTAAAAAATATTCCAGATATGTATTATATATTATATATATAATCATATATATTCGAAGTAATCCACGAAAATGATGCAAAACCTATATACTCAGCATTAATAAGATTTTTTATTCTTCATGAACAGAATTAATAAAAAATTTTTTTAAATAATCTTTGAGAAAAGTTAAAACTTTTTGCACTGGTGACATTTTCTCATATGGCGAGCCATTATTTATGCGCAGCCTTTCAAACAATATATTTTTTATAATTCCACGCTCCCTTGAATAATTATTGCAATTTTTTATGGAAATATATAAAGATGTACAACCGTAAAAAATTGTGAAAATCGAAAACAGATTTCTGCTGAAAAGTAACGCATGAGGACCCTGAAATTAATTTATAGCCCATTGATCTATTGTAATTTCAAAAAATTCTTATTTTTCTCAACTTTGTGCAAACAATCAGAAGGCAATATTTGGAAAATGTAGACAGGCGAGGTCGCGTTTACAATTTTAGAATAAGGCCTTCTCATTACTTCCATATAGTTAAAAATAAATAAAAATAAATTTTGAATAATCGAATTAGTAATTTTTTACTAATCGTTAGTGACCCACTTTTTGCTAATAAAATCTGCGAAATTCCCGTAGCAATCCGAAAAAAATTTATTCAGAGAGGCAATAAAGTATCTGTCGCGTGAGAAAAAAAGTCTATGAAATAAAAATAAACTTTCTTATATGCTCAAGTTCATCCTTATTCAAGGCAAATCATTTTTACAAAGTTTGCTAAATAATTGCAATTTTCTATGGAAAATTAGAAAAATGTACAACCGAAAAAAATGTTGAAAATCAAAAACATAACTTTTTTTGAAAATTAGCGCTTGAGGACCCTGAGTGTGTATAATTAATTTGGAGTCCATTGAGCCATTGTCAGTTTTTCTAATTTATTTAGAATGTTACACCATCGTATTATTTTCTATTAAACTCTTCTATTTTCCACTTATTCATTTTTATAACGTTCTTTTGATTATTACATACAGTTCTAAGTAAATTATTTAATTTTCATCAAGAAATAAGTTGCTTTCCACTATTGAATTAGAAAATATCTGTACTAATCGGATCAGTAATTTTCTACAAATCTTTAGTGGCTCATCTTTCGCTTTCAAATTTGTAAAATGTCGCTAGTAACTATTTAAATGTTACCAATTTTTATTTAAAGATACCTGACATTATATTTTGCATAAGGGAAAAAGTTATACAATTAAAATAACATTCTTTAGGCACTCAAGTTCATACTTTTTCAAGCTGATACTTATTTAAGGTAGATAATGTTTACGAAGTTTGCTAAATAATTGCAATTTTCTATGGAAAATAAGTAAAATATATAACTTAAAAAATGTTTAAAATCGAAAACGAACTCTGCGAAAAAGTAGCGCATGAAGACCCTGTATATTTGATATAATTAATTAAAAATTCCATTAACCAATTGTAATTTAAAAAGTCTAAAAAATTGTATTTTCCTTAACTATGTAGAAACAACCAGAAGGAAATGTTTTTAAATTGGAGACAGGCTACGTCATGTTTACATTTTCGCAATATGATCTTATTGTTTGAATAGAGTTAAGAATGTCACACCATCGCGTCGTTTTATTCATCTTTTCCATTCTTTACGTTTTCAATTTAAATCATCTTTTTCTAATTATTATATACAGTCCTAAGTAAATGTATTTATTTCTATCAAGCAATTAGTTGATTTCCACTATTGAATCACTATTGAAATAGGTATCTCGACTAATCGAATTAGTGATTTTTTATTAATCTTTAGTATCTCACTTTTCCCTAATCAAATCTTTAAAATTTCACTAGCAATTAGTTATATTTTACCAATTTTGACTTAGAGAGACCTGAAAGTATCTTTTGCATAAGAAAAATAGCTATAATATAATTAAAATAACCATCTTTAGGCACTCAAGTTCATACTTATTCAAGGTGATGCTTATTCAAGGCAAATAATTTGAACAAAGTTCAAAAATAATTGCAATTTTCTATGGAAAGTAAGAAAAATATGCAACCCAAAAAGTTTTTAAAAATGAAAACAGAACTCTGTTGAAAAGTAATGTATGAGGACCCTGAATATGTATAATCAATTTCGAGTCCACTGATCCATTGTAATTGAAAGATTATAAAAATTCTTATTTTATTAACTTTGTCTAAGCACTCTCTTATCTTATCAATAGAGTTAAAAATGTTACACTATCGTGTCGTTTTATTAACCTTCTTTATTCCTTACGTTTTCCATTTTTATATCCTTTTTTTTTAAGTATTTCATACAGTTCCAAATAATTTTCTCTCTACCGAGCAATTAGTTTTCCACTGTTAAATTATGAAATATCTTGACTACTAGAATTAGTAATTGCCAACTAATCTTAAGTGGCTCACTTGGCTTAAGAACTAAACTATACTTTTTTAAGCATTCAATTTTAATATTAATATTAATACTATTATATGTTATATATTATATTATTATATTATGAATAATAATAATAATAATAGTAGGCGTAGGGATGTGGCGGCCCCATCGCCCGAGAGCTCCGGCTCTTGCAGTCAGCCGCGTTGCTTTGGGCTAATTCCCCAATGCAATGAATTATGCGGTTACGACACAAGTATCGCGCAGTGCCACCCACAATAGGCCTCTCTCGGATGGAGGCCATGGTTCAGTTGGGAGTGGCAATAGGAACGAACCGAGGCGTCGACCAGGCAATGACCCCGGACAAACGCGAGAACATCGATTTAAATGGTCGGACCAACTCAGGAGGGACCTTCTTACCTGTTGGCAAAGAAGCTCAGCGGCGCGGAGAGGATTCATGAAGAGGTTACATGACCGTCGGGTCAATATGCACCCGGAATATGCTCATAACACGCCTCAGTATTTAAGAGATCAGGTATCCTTCATGCGAAAAAACGGATATGAAGCTCTTTATCAACAGGAAGAGGAGCAACAGCCTCCAGCGAACATTCCACCCGTTCCAGCAAGACCACCTTTGCAGATAGCCGATAATGCCAACATGAGAAGTAGGAGATCTATCCACCAAAAAGTCTTCCTCAGGATGGACAAATTAGCTGAAGCTAATACTGCTCTCCGCGATTTGCTCCCCGAAGATGTTAATCTCTGGAATCTGAACTGTGGAGTTTACGAGAAGGCGGTCTCCCTGCTTAGCGACGATAGAAGTAACGATACTTCGGTACGTCTGAGTAAGACACGCGCGCGTATTGCACAGCTTCAGTTCAAAATTGAAACGGCGAGACGGCATGCATCAAATGTTCAGTGCGTGATTAGCTACATAACATCAAATAAAAAGTTCACTCCAAAAGTTAGGGCAATTGCTCGAAACTTGAGGAAAGCAAATCACACGCTGAACAAGTGTAAACTGTCGACCATCAAGCAGCACTGGACGCAAAAAATAAGATTTCTTTCAACAGCGAAACAGCGCCTTGAACGGCGAGTTAAGTGGATTCAGGAAAATTCCACCTTTTCTACTAATCCTTTCCGTCTGTTCAATAAAGCGTCATGTGTAGTTAAAAATCCGCCTAGTCGAGAAGAGATTCAAATCTTCTGGGAGCAAGTATATGGAGATACTTATCAGCTAAATAAACACGTTTCTGATATATCACTCTTTCGTAACTTTTGCCAAAGGCAAAGGTTACAAGGTCCAAAGGAAGAGTGTCCACTAATTACTGCTGAAGAAGTGAAGAAAGTTATCGCTAGAACTAAGAACTTTTCAGCGCCAGGGCCAGATAAAATCAACAACTTTTGGTGAAAGAAGTTTACTTCTACTCACCAACATCTAGCTCGTATATTTACTATTTTCTTAAACGGAGAACAACCCGTCCCGCAGTGGCTAGTGGAAGGATGCACGGTATTGATCCCTAAGACCGGAGATTTGTCAAGTCCAAAGAACTACAGGCCCATAGCTTGTTTAAACACCAGCTACAAGCTATTCACTGGCATCCTCAAAGAGAGGATATTAACATCATCTATCGAGCCGGTATGGAGTGTAATAGTCGAACAACGTGGATGCAAGAGAGGGTTGGCAGGTCGCAGGGAGAACCTGTTAATAGACAGGTGTATTACCCAGGACTCGATCAGGTATCGACGCAATCTGTCCATGGCTTGGATTGATTATCGTAAGGCATTCGATAACACGAACCATGAGCTACTTATTAAGCTCCTTGAGTGCATGTAGGTGTATCCAAAAATAGTGAGATGCATAAAAGAGCTTATGCTCTTGTGGCGGACAAGATTTGTCATAACATCTGACAAAAGACAAGTGACTACAAGCTTTGTCACATATAAGAGGGGGGTCTTTCAAGGAGACTCTTTAAGTCCGATACTTTTCTGCATCTCCCTCTTGCCTCTATCTATTGTGCTCCGAGGCAAAAGTTCTGGATACCTATGTGGCCCGCCGAACAGAAGAGAATATAAGGTCAACCACCTTTTATACATGGACAACCTTAAACTCTTTGCTTCCTCAAAAAAGGACCTTAACATCCTTGTAGATGCGGTAAATAGGTATTCTAAAGCTATTGGCATGAGCTTCGGACTGGACAAGTGTGCATCCGTCCACCTACACCAAGGAAGACAAGAAACTACATCATCCAGTGACGATCAGGATGTTCAACTCATAGGCGAAAATACCATTCAACATCTTGGTATTGGAGAAACATATACATATCTTGCAATACCGCAAGCGGAAACCCAAAATGTGCATAACTTGAAAACGGCCCTTGGAAAAAGGTATCGCCAAATTCTCAGAAAAATTTGGGCTTCCGAATTATCTGGAAAGAATAAGATCCAGGCGACCAATATGCTGGCCGTTCCTATACTGCTCTACACGTTTGGTGCAGTAAAATGGAACGTCGATGGGTTAAAACAACTTGATCGAAGCACACGCAAGATGATGACAATACAACGAAGTCTTCATCCTAGATCTTCCGTACTCAGTTCTAAAAAGCACGGATTCTCTTATGCGACTCGTACAGCAACATGAAGTCGCCAATGCTGCGGTGTTTCTATACCATGCAGCAGATAGGGCCACAGAGGAGCTTGACCTCCCATTTGATTCCAGCGACATTACACATGGCCTAGCATCACTAACACCACTGGTGCTCAAAAGTCGTATACAGGAAGCAGAACATGCGCTCCTACCAAAAGAACATGCTGAGAAACCCCTTCATGGTAAGTTCTACGGCATTATACGTAGAGAAGAGCTCTCGATGGGTCTGTCCAACATGTTTCTCAAGTCTGCTGGATTGAGATCGGAGACCGAGGGATTTCTTTTTGCCTGTCAAGACGGCGTCATAGACACCTTAGTTTACCGCGAGCGCATAATGAATTTACCTGTGCGCGATACTAACTGCCGAGCATGCAAGCAAGAGCCAGAAACACTTAGACATGTTCTCAGTGGATGCTCAAACTATGCACGCTACGGGTACATAGAGAGACACAATGCAGCTCTAAAAGTGTTATATTACCATCTTAGGAATTTCTATGGTGTTGATCTATTGCCCGTCTTGCCATACGCCCAGGGGGAACTCGAGTCAGTTGTGGAGAATGATCAGTGTAAGATCTACTGGAATTTCTCATTCTCCACCACTCAACGTATCAGTGCTACGAAGCCTGACATTGTCCTCCAAGATCTGAAGAACAAGATCATTTACGTGATTGAATTCTCGGCACCAGCCGATGGTAATATCATGGCAAAGGAGGGAGAAAAACGGGCGAAATATCAAGCACTTCTTTTCGAGCTGAGTAGGCTGTACCAAGGCTACAAAGTCCATCTTACAATTCTCATACTCGGCTGTCTTGGAGATATGAAAGCTTCATTTATCAGCCAACTAAACAAGATTCCGGCTTGCCAGCGTCAGGCTCATTTCATCGCGAGCCAGATGCAAAAGGCTGTTCTCCTGGGATCACTCCATCTGGTCCGTCAACACTGTTCCTCTTAAATTCTACAAAGATTGGTAGCTCTAAAAAAGTATCCAGAGGTGAAACCTTCATCTGCAACTGTCTTGTCTGCCGCGTAAGGTCATCCGCGGCTAGAGACCTGACTCCAGGGAACAGTGTTGCCCGATGTTATCACGCGTAAATTTCCCGCTCTTGCTTACCTTCTAGGACAGAAGGATCAGAAGCGGATGACGTACACGTTCCAGCAGCTTTGGGATTGGTTTCTTTAAGGAACCATGATCGAAGCTTCCGGAGCCTACAACTTCTCTAATAATAATGGTCATACCCATCGTGCCTTAGTAAGAAAAAAAAATTTTCTGCAATTTTTTTATTTATATATGATTTTATGGCACAAAATTGAACTTTTTTACTTTTGTGCCATTTTATTGTACGGCGAGCCATTATTTATTTGCAGCCTCATGAACAATATATTTTTCATAATTTTGCGCTCCCCTAGAAGCCACACATTTCAAGTTATCAAAAAATATATTGTCACAATGATAAGCGGTATTTTAAGAGTATTTAACTAACCGCCTAGAGTACTAAAACTTATGAATGTTACGTCACGCCTAGAAAGTACCTAGATATTAAGCTCAGTGGAGTAATGAGAATAAAATAATAGTACAAAGTCCAATCGAATGCCTGTTACCTGATTAAAAATAGATTATAGAATGTTGATAAACCAACACAACTTTGGCATGCAATATTAAACAAATTATTATATCTTTAAATGTTTCTGCATGACGACGTGATGTCTACCTAAGACATCTATTTTAGTAAAATAATAATATATGGGTCATTCCACAGATTTTTTTTATTTCCATCAAAAATTCTGTGGGACCATGTCAGAGATTTAGCGAGTGATTTTTCTTCGAATATTAGGTGCCCAAGAACCCCCAAAAACAAAGTATTAGATTTTCCGAATCAGAACTTTACTTGATTTTTTTTTATTTTGGATTTTTTCATAAATTTGCCTCCCTTTTTAAGCCTGCATAGACGATTTTCTCCCAAAAATCGCTATTTTTTAAGAACAATTCACGAAGACAAGGTTTCATTCGATAGGAAGATTTTATATTTTATATTTTAGACATTTTATATTTTTCTGAGCAATCGATTTTGTAGCACGGCTGTGCAAATATGTTTGTAACGCTGTGAATTGCAAACGGTTTATACTAGAAAAACTGACAGAGGTAAAAAAGTGTTATTTCTGCTCAGAGATGCTAAGGATGATTTTATGCATTTTTTTGGTCAATAATGAATGAACCGATCGGTTTCGGGTTATCAAAACGCAAAGAAAGGAACCAAACACGCGGTAGCTTCATTTTACAGGAGGAGAGATTGAACAGGCGATCCAACACAGGATCTCCATAAGAAGGGATCAGTTTGCAGTTTAATAATAATTCGAATTTTTCAGATATATTGATAATATTTATTATTATGAAAGAGCAAATAAAAAACTATCGATTGGTGTAAAAAAATAAAAATCGACTTTTTCCTTATTAGGTCCCTTTCTTCGCGAACTGTCACTTATCTTGAACACCCCAGGTTCGAATCCACACGAAAATAAATCCATTTTTTTTTATTTTGGAAAAAATTATATTTAGGGGTGCCGCAAGCTCCATGAAGTTTAACATGTATTTCCCATAAGAAAAAAATACGTTTTTGTCAATCTTATTCAGAATCCTCAATATCATCTCAATCGAGTTGAAACTCACCAATTCTCTTCACAATTATGCATGAAATACGAATAAAATATCACTTTTCAAATACCAACACCATAAGTCTGTTTTATAGGGTCCCAAAGAAACCCCACAAGTGAAAAAATAGGTTTTGCGAGTTTTTCGCGGTAATGATGACTTTTTTGCGGTTAGCAATTTTCCCATAGAATGGAGTTAGAAAGACGCGGTTTTTTCACAAATTTTCCGTTTGTTGTCCTATTTGTAATTAGAGAAAAGTGATAGTTCATCAATGTTAACAAGAGTGATTGTTTACACAATTCATTATTAATGTTAATAATTAGAAAAATCTTAGAAAAATGCTACAAAATTACAGTTTGAAAAAAAATAACTTTTAGTCAAACTTTCAGTTGAGATAAGTTAAGTAATTGATTAGAGTCAAGAATATTAATTGTTTAAACAATTTATTATAATTATTAATAATATTATATTTGAATAATGCTAGAAGGATGCGGTTTTTTTATTGAAATTTCTGGCTTTTTGTCCAATTTCCATTTGGAGTGAAGTAATAATGAATTCAAGTTAACAAAATAATGGTTTAAACAATTTATTATTATTCTTAATAATATTCTCTTTGCTTAATTGGTAGAATGTTGCGTTTTTTTCTGAAATTTTCAACTGTTTGTCTATTTTTCATTAGGCGAGACTTAACAATTAATTACATTTAGCAAAAATAATTGTTTAAACAAATTATTATTGTTTATGACTATCTTCATCTACATCAGTACCTGATAGTTGCGGTTTTTCGGCAATTTTCACCTTTCTGTCCTTTTTCCCTTAGTGAGGTAGTAATTAATGCAAGTTAACAAAAAAGCTGTTTGAACAATTTAATGTTGTTTATAACTATCTTTTCTTAGATAAGTGCTAGAAAGTGGCGGTTTTTTCTATAATCTTTAACTTTGCATAGCCTTTTTATTTATGAACTAATAATAAGTCAACCACAACAAAAATTATTTTTCGAATGGTATTGTTGTTTTATGTAAATTCTTTTTGCTCTATTCCCAATGCTTAAATCTTTGAATGCTTTATTTCTTTAAATAAATTTTTTTAAGCATTGGGAATAGAGCAAAAATAATGCACTTAAAATACACCATTCGAAAAATCATTTTTGTTGCGGTTGACTTATTTGTTCATAAATAACAAGGCCATGCAAAGTTAAAAATTTTAGAAAAAAACCGTCACTTTTTAGCACTTATCTAAACAAAGATAGTTATAAACATTATTAAATTGTTTAAACAACTTGTTTGTTAACTTGCATTAATTACTACCTCGCTAAGGGAAAAAAGGACAGAAAGGTGAAAATTGCCGAAAAACCGCAACTATCAGGTACTGATATAGATGAAGATAGTCATAAACAATAATAATTTGTTTAAACAATTGTTTTTGCTAAATTTAATTAATTGTTAAGTCTCGCCTAATGAAAAATAGACAAACAGTTGAAAATTTCAGAAAAAACCGCAACATTCTACCAATTAAGCAAAGAGAATATTATTAACAATAATAATACATTGTTTAAACAATTATTTTGTTAACTGGAATGCATTATTACTTCACTCCAAGTGAAAATTGGACAAAAAACCAGAAATTTCGAAAAATATCCGCATGCTTCTAGCATTATTCAAATATAATATTATTTATTTTTTTATTTTTTTTTATACCATTAAGCCATTTCCCTTTCGGCGAGCCTTTAGGGGTAAGCGTGACAGTACCCGATTCGGGTATTGTTTCTAGGTGGATAGTTTCTTGTAGTAAATAACTATAAGTGTGGGCTCACCACACCCACGACCGCCAACAGCAACGCAGTAGTATTATTCCCGAACGGTCACCCATCCAAGTACTAACCGCGCCCAACACTGCTTAACTTCAGTGATCTAACGGGAACTGGTGTTTCCAGCGTGGTATTAACAATTAATTTTCTTGACTCTAATCAATTATATGACTTATCTCAATTGAAAATTTGACTAAAAGTGATTTTTTTTAAACTTTAATTTTGTAGCATTTTTCTAAGAGAATATTATTAACATTAATAACTAATTGTGTAAACAATCACTCTTGTTAACGTTGAAGAACTATCACTTTCCTCTAATTGCAAATTGGACAACAAATGGAAAATTTGTGAAAAAACCGCGTCTTTCTAACTCCGTTGTATGAGAAAATGGCTAAAAACAATAATAAATTGTTTAAACAATTTATGTGAACATCTCATAATCAGTATGAAATGGTGTTTTTGTGTGCCATAAATAATTTTTGCTGAAAAAACCGCAAAAAAGTCATAATTCCAGCGAAAAACTCGCAAAACCTATTTTTTCACTTATGGGGTTTCTTTGGGACCCTGTAAAACAGACTTATGGTGTTAGTATTTGAAAAGTGATATTTTATTCGTATTCTAAGGCTAATTTTGAAGAGAAATGTTGAGCTTCAACTCGATTGAGAAAATATTGAGGATTCTGAATAAGATTGACAAAAACGTCTTTTTTTCTTATGGGAAATACATGTTAAACTTCAAGGAGCTTGCGGCACCCCTAAATATCATTTTGTTTCAAAACAAAAAGAAATGGATTTATTTTTGTGTGAATTCGATCAAATTTCTGGGGTGTCCCCATAAAAATTCAAAAACAAAAATTTTCCAATGCATTTTTGGACCACCCTAATGTACAAGCCTTGGATGTTACAGCCCGCCTTTAGTTTGAATGCCATGGCGGTTATTTCCAACCTAAGATTTGCATATTGTAATACGTAATAACAATTTATTTTCAAATCACATATACTCTCTATTAAATAAAGACAAATTAAATCCAGGTAATGAAACAAGTAAACCTGCAGTAATTTATTTCTTAATTTTTCGACCGCTCATGATACACAATTTGCAATAAAAAACATCCTCACTTTATCTTTCTCCTTGTTTATTCTCTTTAAAGTTTATTTATTCAGGTTCCGTATATCATTATTTGAAAGGTTTTGTCGGGGTAAATATGGTAAAAATACCCCTATGGCTTTTTGAGTCCTAATAGATCTGCGTAGGTAGCCTGCGAGGATGGAAAACGTTTCACCAAGTTTCAGCCCCCCTCCTTGCCCCACTATCCCACTACCCCTGATAATGTAATTTTCCAAATTATTTTTTTTTCTCTGCTGGAAATTTAAATTTTGACAATTTGAAAATATTTCAACAATTTTTTTAATACGAAATCGGCTTTGCGTATGAATGAGAATTTTTCTGCAAGTTGGGCTTTCAATACTATATTATAAAAAAAATCAATCAATTTTTTATCTTTGGTGCGGAGTTTGGAGTGTGGAGTCCAACAAATTAAAACCCCAAACTTCCTGTTTTTGATGCGCTGAATCCGAGTGAGCCTCTGATGTTTGTTGTATTCCAACAGGGCTCTATTTTTTATAACCACAAACATAGTAAAAATCTGAGTTTTTGTGAATTTGCAAGTTACGGAAATACGAATTGCACTACTCGATTCTACGGAAAAATAACATAAAATCCAGGTATTGGACTATTTTTTTCTTGCCCCAATTTTTTAATGTAAATATTATAAATAAATGCGGTAGTAGGTGTCATACTACTGTCTGTTTCTTTATACTGTATCTATGAAAAATGGGATGGGTCAAAATTGTTTATTACGTGATTTTTTTATCATTCTTCTCGTGGAATCAAATGGTGCAATTAATTTTTCTGTAGCTCAAACATATAAAAATAATATCAAAATTGTTCATCATTTTTTGAGGCTATAAAAAATAGGGCTGCTCGGTGGGTTCCTGTCACCACTACGCAGCGCGTCCTCGGGTTGCGGATAGAGGAACGGCCCGTTAGGCTGAACAGCCCTTCAGGTTAGCTGCGAATACAAGAATAAGCAGCCGCGGACAGCCGATAGGAACCAGTCGTGGGTGTGGTGAGCCCAGCCTAAGATGTTGGCCTAGCACTGCCTAGCACTGGTAGAAAACACGATGACCATGGCTTGGGAGGACCCACCCATTCACGTTCATACGCAATGAGTGGGTCCTGGCAGGCCGAGGTGCAGCGTGTATCCACCTAGAAACACTACCCGAACCAAAACTAAAAATCTTGTAAGGGAAAAATCCTGCTGCCCATTGGACACCGCAGCGATGACACTGCCCGCAAGGGATGTGTGGAATGATTCGCCTGTATAGGGCCAAAGGGGTATTGATGCCAGTAGGCGCGCTGCCTTGCAGGGGGACGTTAGGATACGAGGATGAAACTGTAATGTGTCTGACGACAAGTTGACATGGTCCTTGTCAGAGTCGGAAAGCTCCCATACTTAGACCTAGGGAGGTATGGGGGTTATCACTCCTGGGACAGTGGACTCACCTACGATCGGAATAGGATCCTAACGTGCGGATTATCTTGAAACTACCATGGCTAACTTGCAAAAACAAAAAACTACAGTTAAAGATCTAAGGGTGGGAACTCTAAACGCGCGTAGTTTAAATACTGGCGGATTTAGCGAACTCATTGGGATAGCAAATAAATACAGAACTGACTTAATAGCACTTCAAGAAACCTGCTGGCCGGGAGATTTCGGGTCAATTTCTAAGGATAACTATACTTTTCACTTTGGGGGAGGTAAGGGGCGCACACTGGGGACCGGTTTTCTTATTAATAAACGAATCTCGCAAGCGGTTATCGACATGCAATTCATTAACGATCGGTTATCATACATTTTACTGAAGGGTATTTTCAGGAAACAGGTATTAATCAATGTGCACTGCCCCACCGAGGACAAAGACGAAGACACTAAAGATCTCTTTTACGAAACAATCGAGCAGGTTTTTGACAAGTTCTCAACTTTTGACGCAAAAATAGTATTGGGAGATTTCAACGCGAAAATTGGAAAAGAACCAATGTATAGGCCTACAATAGGATCAGAAAGTTTGCATGACGTCAGTAACGATAATGGAACTAGAGTAATAAACTTTGCAGCTTCAAAGAACCTCGATGTCAAAAGCACATATTTCAAGCATAAAAATATACATAAGGCCACCTGGAGATCACCAGATGGTAACACTCACAATCAGATCGATCACGTTCTAATTGACAGAAGACGTCATACAAACATTCTCGATATAAGATCGTATAGGGGAGCGGATTTAAATTCAGACCATTTTCTCGTGATAGTAAAAATAAGATCTAGGCTAGCGATAACTAAGAAAACAAGCCGCACAGAGCCAACAGTTCGTTTCAATATAGATAAGTTCAAAACAGCAACAGAAACATTAAATTATCAAGTTGAGATATCTAATAGCTTTGACGCTCTCCAAGAACAGGGAGACGATAACAATAATTACGAAGAGGATCCGGAAACCCTGTGGAGCAATATAAAAAAGGCGGTAAAGACAGCCGCGAAGCTTACGATAGGTTTAAAGAAAGTAACAAAAAGCAAACCATGGTTTGACGAAGAGTGCAAACTCTGGTTTGAAAAACGTCGGTAGGGCAGACTAAGTAGTTTACAACGAAAATAGCAATCTAGTAGCCGATGCGACAGAGAGACTGAATTTATGGAAAGACTATTTCGAGAAACTATTAAATGTACGCGAAGCCCCCGTTGAAGGTAATCTCGGCGAAATCCACACTGCTGATCTATTAATTGATGATCCTGCGTATATAGAAATAGAAATGGCTGTAAAGAAGTTGAAAAATAACAAAGCCGCGGGCATTGACGACCTACCGTCAGAACTGATAAAAAATGGAGGCCCTTGCCTCACAAGACAAATTTTTAAATTAATACGCGCAGTTTGGAAAACAGAACGCATACCTGAAGAATGGAATACCTCTATCGTTATTCCCATCTTTAAAAAAGGCGATAAAACTGACTGTAACAATTATCGGGGAATTTCGCTTGTACCTTCGTGCTACAAGATCCTGTCTAATGTAATCCTAAGTAGACTGACTCCTTTTGCCGAGGAAATCATAGGGGATTACCAGTGTGGATTCCGCCGAAACCGATCTACAAGCGATCAAATGTTCACAATTAGACAACTGCTAGAAAAAAAATGGGAATTTAAGGAAGTAGTGCATCAGCTATTTATCGATTTCAAAAAAGCTTACGACTCTATTATACGCGCACGAATGTACTGGATCCTAGAGTTCTTGGGTGTACCAAGAAAATTGGTTAGACTTATCGAAATTTGCTTAAGCGGCAGTAGGGGTAGAATACGCGTAAACGGTAGTTTATCTGAAGAGTTTTCGATCCGCGATGGCCTGAAACAGGGCGATGCACTTTTGTGCGTCCTTTTTAACTTAGTTTTAGAATACGTGGTTAGGCAAGTGTAGGCGAATCCGACCGGTGCTATCCTCAATGGGGTAATACAAATTCTTGGATATGCGGATGATCTCGACTTACTAGGGGATGATAAAGAAACGGTAGCTAAAAATGCAGAAATCTTGATCACAAAAGCCAAAGATATTGGCTTGGAAGTTAGCGAATCGAAGACAAAATATATGACCGTCGACAGATCCGAACAAAGTAATCAAGACGGGGATCTAATGGCCGGAAATATGAAATTTGAAAGGGTTAGCGAGTTTAAATACCTCGGGTCTATCATAACTAGCGAAAATAAGATTAAAACGGAAATCAACGCGCGGCTGCACGCTGGAAATTGGTGCTATTATGCAGCAAACAAGCTACTAAAATGGCGATCGCTATCTGGAAACATCAAAGTAAGAATTTACAAAACGATAATAATGCCGGTCGTCATGTACGGGTGTGAAACGTGGGCGCTGACGAAAGGGGAGGAGAATAGGTTTAGAGTTTTTGAGAATAAAGTACTTAGAAAAATCTATGATCCAAAAAGGGACGAAGAGACAGGTGAATGGAGAAAACTGCATAATGATGAGCTGCATGCTCTCTACGGGTCAGCAAATATTAATAGAGTAATGAAAGCGCGTAAATTAAGATGGGCGGGGCATGTAGCAAGAATGGGAAATTAAAGAACAGTGGCGCAAGTTTTAAGAGGGAGACTGATTGGTAAGAGACCCTTAGGCAGACCGAGAAACAGGTGGGAGAAAAATGTAAGGGTTGATTTAAAAGAACTAGGACATGATTGCTTAAACTGGATGGAGGATGCACAGGATAGAGATGTGTGGCGGTTTCGGGTAGATGAGGCAATGAACTTTCGAGTTCGAACTGCTAATCTATAATAATAATAATAATAAAAAATAGGGACTTGATGGAACAAAATGGACATCAGAGGCGGATTCGGATTCAGAGCATCAAAAACAAGAAGTTGGGGATTTTAATCTCTCGGACTCCACACTCTTATTTTTTAGTGTTCCTGTGAAATCGTTTGTAATTTTTCTCACCCTGGCGCACCAAAGATAAAAAATTGATTTATTTTTTTTATAATAAAGTATTGAAAGCCCAACGTATAGAAAAATTATCATTCTTTCGCAAAGCCGATAATAAAAAATTATTTGAAATATTTCCGTATTTTTTAAAATTCAAATTTCCTGCCAAAATAACTCAAACATTTTTCTATGATATGCTTCCCAAAATGCCTGTTGCCCTCAAAAAAAATAATTTGGAAAATTACATTATCCGGGATAGTAGGGTGAATCTGCAAACTAGGGGGCTGAAAACTTGGTGAAACGTTTTCCATCCACACAGGCACAGATCGTATTTGGACTCAAAAGGCCTTGGGGGCATTTTTACCATACTTACCCCGCTAGACCCTTTCAAACGAATCTCAGAATGGAAGGTTATAAATTTCTAACAAAATGCAAACTGAACGCATTTTAATTTTTGAATTCATTATACCAGCGACCGTTACACCAGCAACAATTTTTTTTAAATTGATATAAATATTAAAGTACACGGAATTTTTTATTTTACACTTGTGAGTACAAACGCATTTTTTTATTTACATGAAGAAGTAACATTGCTAGTATTAAGAATTAGAAGAAAGGTATGAAATAAAGTTCTTCTTTAAAGCTCAAACTTGAGTTATCTTTAAACGAAAATCGTTTGTAAACGTTTTTGGCAGTGTTAATGTAAAAAATGTTACTGTCACACAAGCGAAACTTAATTTGTAGGAGAAACTTTTTAGGAAAAATAATTTTTCCGTGCATGCTGCGCAATTAATAAGAATTTAACTGGAGTCTAGAATCAATTGTAGACAGAACACGTGATTTTCAGATTTTTATCTTATGCAATATACAAACGACAGACTTCAAAATGTGCAAAAATATAAAATAGACACTTTATTACATTTTAATTTCGCATAAATATTAGAGGTGAAATTCCCACATACATTACAAATTTATGCATACAAACTACTGTTCGATGTACTTTTTGTCACAACTTCACGCATCTCATAGTCAAGTAATCCTTATCCTGTAATTAAACACTGAGAAATAACTAGATCATCAAATCTGTAGGTTACTGAGAGTTGCCCATATATCAATTAATCAAAAAGTTAACACTGATTGAAGAACCAAAAAACATCATTTGTCTACTAATAAATAACTTATGCAATGCAAACCTATTTAAATATTTCTACAAATTTTAGAAACTTCATTGAAGCTTTAATAGATTTAATCCGAATAATGGTACCTATTATTTTCACAAGTGAGTTAAATCTAATATAACAGCATTTCTAGCGATAAATAATTAATATTTCTTTTATGTTAGTTTGTAATTTCATATTCAATTGTTTGAGGAGATACAGATATTGACTATATATACACTCTATATATTAGAATTAGTAAGCGCATATTCCTGAAGTAGTGTAAAATTAAAAGCATAGCAGTGAAATTGTAACTTATTTAGTTAAGAATTTTCTTTGAAAGTCAATTATTAATAATTTCACTGTGAACTAGTAGTTTTTCTACTTATGATTCGTAAAAATATTAACGAACTTTGGGTGTAGAGATTTAGCACCCAGGCGGAAATATTATATATAGTTTATATATAGTGTGAAGTATACTTCACATATAAGTAATACTTCACACTATATATAAACTATAATATTTCCGCCTGGGCATTCTCTTTGCATAACATTTATTGCAGGAATTTCAATATGTCGTACATATCTCGCACATTCAAAAGATTAATAGGTTCTGAAATTTAAAAAAAACAAACAATTAAATATTTCAGAACCTTATTATTCATTTATTGACGCTATATTGACGAAATTTCGAATTCAGATTATTATTGGCCTATCATTCGTGTATGACTTCGAATTTGTCAAGATTGGGTTTCGCAATATTCATATGCTTATTGTAGTTTTGCAATTAATTCAATACATACTCACATTATGTTCGGGAAGATAAGATTAATTTGATAGTATTTAATATATTGAATTTTAATTCATAAAGTTATTAATTAAATAGTTAATCAAAAATGCATCTAGAAATTATCAATTCAATAGCTCTTAGTCTTAAAATATCATATAATATATTAAATGCAATTGAATTTATCATTTTTTACTTATTCACAAACCTAAAATAAGGATATAAATGCTTAGGCCTAATATTAGCTAGTGCAAGTTTATAAGCGATTATTTGCCAAACAATGATAATATTCGAATGTTCAGTTCCTAAAATTTGAATTGTACTAAGAAAGCAATTTAAAAATATTGTTATAATGATATTTTCGGCCAACTTTTTCACAAAAAATTAATTTAACAGCAAAATATTTTTTTCAAAGACGGCCAAATCAATTATTTAAAATTATTCGTATGATGCCAAAGAACTCCCTGGCGGAAATATTATATATAGTTTATATATAGTGTGAAGTATTATATATAATATTCATTTGTTTTATATAAAAAATGTATAAAACAAGCGAATATTATATATAATACTTCAGACTATATATAAACTATATATAATATTTCCGCCTGGGCTGTCCTTAAAAATATAATGCCATTTGCAATAACTTCCAATTGAAATAGGTTCCATAGTATTACATAAAAATATTATAGGATACAAATTTCATTTTATTATCATGAAAAGTTAAATTAAGTTTGAGGTACATTTTGTCGAGCATTTTGTTCATTAAATGTTTCACTCCACAATTATGTATCAGATGCATATTAACAGCCAGATTTAAACATTGCGACCAGTGATATATATTGTATTTCTTCATGCCTCTCTGGATCTGCAATCTACATTTTCCATGCATCGATTTTGCTTTCCAGAATTATGAACTTAAAATGCCTTTTGTCGGGGGAGTATTGGGTTTTCGATACCTGAAGGCCGGACGACGCGACGTAGCGCTCCTCAAATATCACGTCGCGTTTTCGACATTCGATGCATGTACAATGTCAGCTTAAAATTCTACATATTATATTTTTTATCCGGGTGAGGGGAGGGGTCAAAATCTGCAGAAAATTACGTCGCGTTGTACTTGAACGGCCCCTTTTTTGTATCATTGTTTTATTCATTAGAAAGCTGCAATTCATTTAAAGTTGCATTTGAAGTGATAATTTATTGCTAGAATGCTTAATGAGGATGATGAAACTACAACCCTAGATAGAAAAAAGTAATCCCTGAAATGTGAATATTCTGTCAGTTTCGTTAGATTCAGAATTGTATTATTCCTTTTTATTACAAGAATATCACATCATGGAGAATCGTTTGAAATAAATATTGAATATTCTCGAACAAAATTCAGTCAGTAATTGTGAAAATAGGTAACCATTCGTCATTCACAAATATTTTTCGATCTAGACTTTTACGTCTTATTTACTCAACATGATTTCAATACCTGGTTCGTTTTCTATTAATTCTGAATTTGTGAGATCTGATAACACTTTTATCTCTAAAATCGTTTATGAATAAATATAATCCCCTCAAAACAGTTGACGATGCGAAAATTAAAAAAATCATTGATCAACAAATTTTAGAAAATAACTAAGAGGCATTACTTTAAATAATTAAGTAAGGATATTGAAAAAAAGCTGTGATTAAAAATGAATTGTAAAATTTGAATTTAAAACGCAGAAAAACGTAAAAAAGCTTTTAAAGTAAAACTGAATCCAATGTTTAATTTATTTATTTTTCACAATTTTTGTTTTTATTGTTACCCTGACAATAAACCATATTCTAGGGGCCGTTCAAGTATCACGTCAGACTTTTTTTCTGACAATTGTTTTTACATTCCACACATATGATATTGCGTAAATATAATTCCTCACAATATATTCACCAAAGTAGAGCGATCAGAACAGAAATGCAGTGGTCTTAGATCCTGCAACCGCAGAATAACATTCTCCTTATCAGCAGGAATTCCACTACGTTCAAGTTCGGCTGAATATCTTTAATAGAGATCATGTTTATTAAAATAGAAAAACAGAAGAAAAAAAATTAAGCGTGTGGTACAAGGGGGTCAAACTGACCTCGGCCAGCATGTGTATGGATTTGTATGAAAAGATTCCTATAAACTGACTCTCCTAGGTGAAATGCAAGGATTGATATAAACGGGCTCTCCTGGTATGTATTATTGTAGTGTGGTCTACCGGACCGACATCCAATTTTGAATCGGGATAAGAATGGCTTACGTTGTTGTGGTTACCTACGATCGGATATTCATGAAATGTCTCACTCAATGTAGCCACCCCTCTAAGCCATGCATGTAGACTGACCATGCCCGTAGCACTGTGGTACCTACAGGTACGAAGGTATCATAAAGGCCTCTCGGGGATACCGGACATCTTCCCTGAGTAATCAGTCTTTCCCTTGCATGCGGGGCTTTGCAGGGGCGTACCTTTCATTTCTCTAGTTGCTCATGGGAACGAAATAAACACACACACACACACAATAAAAATATGAAGGAAGAAGAAAGGTGGCGCAGGGGGAGAGGTGTTAGGCCCGAACGAGTCTAAACTCTAACATAACCCATATCTCTCAATCTGTCTATCCGTTTAGCGCTAGCCAAACTCAGGCGGTGGCTGTGACCCCGACTTTTTCAGGAGCTGAGGGATTGATGGTCTTATTGAATGAGGCTATGGAAACGGGAGCGGCACTGAGTGTGGGACTTGACCTAAAAACGGTAATACCCACTAAACTCACCTCTTCCTGCCAACCGATGTCCTCGGAACCGCTTTCGCATTACTTCAAGGACATGGGGATAAGGCCAATAAGCCCTGCTTCGGCTTCCAACTTTGTTGCCAGCTTGAAATTCTTCCAACTTTTATCCAAACAGGATGCACGCATCGTCCGCAGTAGTTTGTTGGTACCACACAACGGGCTCGTCGGCCTTCAGCATCCTGGTTGGGTATAACAAGTTAGGCAGCGCGTCCTTGAGGTTTCTTCACTGAAGCTGCCTTTCGGAACGCCCTTCAGATTACCTCTGAAGGCCTTCTTCGTCAAGCTTACCTTAAATGCTCCGTTCGCTGCTTCCCCGAAGTTATTTCGAACAGCAGCCTCTGCTTCTTCCGCCACTGCAATCGTGTCGAGGTCCAAGACCTCGACTCCGATGCGGGGAGCGAGCTCGCGCACGTCTCCCCCATCACCGACCGCTTCTTTAATGGCCGCGAACAGCTTAGATCTGCCATCCGCATCCGGCCCGACTTCCACAAGAACCTCTGCGTTTCGGGTTTACCTGACACCCCTAATTCTGACACTAAGCGTCTCCGGCTTCAACTTTTTCTTGAGGTTCCTGAGGACCTCCGCATAGCTCGAACCCTCGGCCGGTCTTATCAAGACCGCCTCGGGTCGAGCTCTCCTCTGTGGCTACTTCTTCTTTGTGGTTTTGGGTGCAGGAGAAGTTGCTTCCACGCCTCCCCGCTTCGGAGTTAAGCACGCTGCGACAGTAGTGCGGGTTCTCGAATTCTTTGACGCCGGTCTTGGTGCACTTGCCTCGACGGCAGTCATAGAAGGGTCCCTTTCTCGCTTCCCAGTTTGGGGAGTGACAGCCTCCATAGCTTCGTCGGTTTGAGTCCCGCTTTGGCTTGTGTCTTTGCTCACATTGGCCTTCCTCTTATATTTCTTTGCGACTTCCTTTCCCGTGTATTTGATCGCTTCCTGGTAAGAACAACTAAGGGAGAGTATCCTGTGTTTCAGTTTGCTCAAAACAGTTTCCGCCTCAATCAGTCCATGCCTGATTGGCATGAACATATTCCGCTTCGTATCGCAGAAGGCCTGCATCCTCGCCAGAACATCCTCCAAATCGTCTACATGTTTTTGACATTCCTCCATGTCTTTTTTCGCCCACATTTTGTCTTGCTTGGCATACGACCCCTGTTTGTAGTCATACTCCTCCACTACGTCCAATTCTCCTCCCCACTCCTCACACACACTCCTGTTCAATTTTTGTTGATTCGTCTGCATGCTGTTCCCACGAGTAGCTAGGGAAATGAAGGTCCACCCACGCAGAGACTCGCTTGCGGGGGTAAGGTCTGAATACTCTAGGAAGCAACTTGGTATCCTAGAGACACCGTTTACGACACCACACCCTGGTGCCATGCAGTCTTCGGCACGGTTGTTAACGCCTTGACTTGGGGGTTTTTCCTTCAGGACCATCCCTGGACCATTGTCCGCGACTGCTTATTGAGTAGTGCAACCGTACTCATCAGAAACCCTCGGTACAGAGCCCCCTATCCGCAACCCGGGGACGCGCCCGGTAGCCTGGTCACAGGCGTCGGTGGCTGGAGCATCGGCAGCAACATCGTCGACAACCAGCATTGAGACCAAGAAGCTGGTTTTTGTTACCACAAGACGGTCAAAGCAAGGGCCTGCGTACTGGCGAAGAGAGTCAACGTTATACGGCTGTTAAAACTATGTTCGAGAGATCGGATGGTGATAGCCACAGATCTCAGAGGAACTGGAAAGCTAGTCATGGGATCGGCCTACATTCCATATGGCAGCGAAACCAACCCACCAGAGAATGTATGTATACTGGTGAAATATTGCAGTGTGAGGGTTCTTCCTCTTCTGTTGGGGTGCAATGCTAACTTCCACCATACTTTTTGGGGTAGCACGGACACCAACTCAAAAGAATATTTAATTACTACTGATTTAGATATTCTCAACACGGGGAATACCCCAACGTTTCACAACTCGGTCAGGAAAGAAATCATTGACATCACCCTATGTACCGTCAGATGAACCCACTCTGTCAGATCATTCACAGGTAGAGTTCAGGTCGGAATCTATCGTACCCGCAAGCCCTACGTGCGCTCGAAATCGAAGAAGAACGGACTGGGACAAGTATTCTACTGGCTTGACCTTAGCTCACCTAATCCAGGCATATTGTCCGGGCTTTATAAGATCTAGGAAAAGAAGGCGACGCCTCTAAAAACAAACAGAGCCTCCTTTGGCTCAACTTAGCCCGAAACGGCGGCTAGCCCACAAGATTGTTACTCCCTCCAGAGTCAGGTGGGCCCTTTGCATGGACTTTCAGTCTATACAAGTCTCCTGGTCTGGATGGCATATAACCGTTCTTCTTACAGAAGGCCTGAGAGATTATAGGGTCGCTAGTGAGACTTACTAGGCCTAGTCTAACACTAGGATGTGTCCCGACGGCATAGATAGATAGCGAGTAGTCTTCATTCTGAAAGCAGGTAGGATCGCTTATACTTCACCCAAGGATTTCCGTCTTATCAGCCCCTCATCTTTCCTACTAAAAACGGTGGAAAGACTTGTCATAGATATATGCGCGACAATTCCTCATTAAGTAGGCCACTTCACAAAGAGCAACACGCCTATGGGGCCTTCAATTGAGCAGTAAACCTAATCGAAGGACAACTAAAGCAAAAAGGCTTCGCGATATGAAACTTTATGAACATTGAAGAAGCCTTCAACTACACCTTTAGAGAGGTGATCAGAGCGGCCATGATAGCACATAACGTGCCAACTGCAATTGTGGAATGGACTTGCCACATGTCGGGCAACAGCAACCTAACAATGACTAAGGTTGATATTACTTCATGTGGAACTATTGACTCGGGATTTCCGCAGGGAGGCTTTTTATCGACCCTGATGTGGTGCCTGGCATTGGTTAAACTGCTCCATCTACTAACGAGTTAGGGATACAACACTATAGGCAACGCGGGCGACATAATGGTCATCGTGCCCTGCGAGAATCTAAATTCGGTTTTCAGAGTAATTCAGCAAGCACTGAGGATGGTAGATAGATGGTGCAAGTAGATCGGATTGTCGGTCAATCCTAGTAAGATGGATGCGGCTATATTCACCAAACGGTACAAGAAGGGAACGAGTACACTGAAACTGGGAGGACAAAAAACTTTAAATCACAGAACGAGCTAAATATTTAGGAGTCATCCTAGATAAGAAGTTGTTGTGGAACAAACACCTGGAAAACAAGTGCAAAAGCTCACATCGGCCCTATGGCTCTGTAGGAGAGCAACAGGAAAAATCTGGGGCTTGAAAGCGAAGAAACCTATGTGGATCTATACAGTGATCGTGCGACACAGTGCAATCAAAGGCAATGAGATCTCGTACAGACTAGCAAAAGGAGCAGCAAGAAAAAACTTCATAGTCCCGAACCAGTTGTAGACATTTCCAGTAGATTAGTCACTAAAGAAATTAATAGTTAGCTGACCGAGGAACATCAGAAGGGCTGGAAGATGGTCACTGTCTGCAGGTAGCGGCCATACAGGAATATCCTAAGAGAAATATTTATAGGACATGAAATCTTGGCTGTTACATACATGAAATAGGGCTTGCAGATAGCCCCCTTTGTAACCTGCGCGAAAAGGATGATGGGATGAGACAGGCTTTGGGGTCACATATAGGCCTACAAGGGGACGCAACGGGATTGCCGAAGCGTCTAAAGCTCATATGGTCCATATGAACCGTAACAATAATAATAATTCATGGTTTTTCCTTCTCATAAATACAACTAGTCGTCGCGTGGAAGAGCGCTTTATTAATCTCATTACGGAGGAAAATAGATATTATGACGAAAGATCTGGATTTTTAACTATAGAAGAATGATCTTGATTGATCAGTTTCTGAAGTGAAATTTCTCATGGCTCAGCGCAAGCAAAAATACTTTCAGATGGAGAATGAAATGGGTCTCGAGCTTTGTCGTGGCGTGGACATACTTGAATCTAATATGACATTCGGTAATCTCCGTGGCGGGCCCGCGCGATGCCTCGGAGAATTCAGATCACAGGCGAGTGAACAGTGCTTCCAAGCAGACAGCAAGTTTTTTTATTAGAGTTTGAATTTTTTGTTCATATCAAATTAACCCAAGTACGTCACCATAAATCGAAAGTAGTTTTTTTTCGCTGTAAGATAAATTTTTTTCTAGCCCTTATGTTCGAAAAGATTACCCCAGACTTTGGCCGCAAGAAAAATTTGTTGCAAAACTTATTAACAATGAAAATTTAGTGTTACAACATGATCAACAAAACTTTCTCAAGAACGGCTAAACGGAATTCGAAGATTCTCACGTTGAAATTTTCGTTTAGGAACATTCATTCCAGAAATCTTTCTTCCGAATATAAAAATATTGAATTTGTTTCAAAAATATCAATTATTTATAAACGAATTGAACTTTTTCTCCTTCAGAAGAAAAAAATTTTCTGTTTCTTATTCTACATTTTTTCTGGATAGAAATGTTTAAAGAAATACTAAGTAATTTCTACTATTTCATAAGATATAATTTTTTAATGTGACGCGCGAGCAGAAAGGTCAATTTCCCTAAAAATCATTCTAGTGGATCTTTGGTAACAAATGGCAACAATTTTAAAGTTCTGAATAAAATACTAGATTTCTAGTAATATGTAAAATATGTAAAATATATGTAAAATAATCTAGAGATTTTTCTGGAAAATTATTTTTAAAGAAATTGAACTTTCTGCTAACTTTCTGCCACTTAGCCTATATCAATTTTACAAGAGTATTTTTTTCCAACTTATACAAAAATGCCATTTTACGCTAAAATAATTATTTAATCTATTTATATTGCTGGTTACAATGGGTATTTATATACTTACGAAGATTTGAGTGTAAATAAAAATCGATTTATCAACGTTGATTAAAAAAATATTATAATAATCACACTTTTCAAGTAATATTTTTTCAAAAAATGTCTGGTAACGCTCCATATAATTTATCATTCTATAAAATGAGAGGATGGTTTGAATTGCTGAAGTCAAAATCAAATAAATCGCGTAAATAGTCATTTGTCCTATATTTCAAAATATTTTTATTTTTACTGCAAATATTTTTGAAAGATTTTTGCAATTTCGTTATTTTATTATAGTCGCATGTCTTGTCACGTGGCCTTTAACAACTCTGGTCTTCATATTTTTATACCCTTTTGGATTACTCTGAATTAAAACAATATATTTTAAGCGGATCTGCAACAAGATTCGGAGGTGAATGATGAAAATATATAACATTGGTTTCTTTATTGGTTCAAATTAATACATAGATGCCCCTATACAGTGATATATAACATATTCTTTAAACAGAAATGTATTGTACAATTTACAGAATGCAGGAGAAATTTTTTAATGAAGTTGGGACAAAATTACATCTTTACTTCACTGTTACTAATAGAGCATGTGTAAATCGTGGATATTATTGAATATAATTATTACTACTTTCTTTTTCATCTATAATGTATGCATTTGTTTGAAAGCAGGTATAATCTTTTAGGCTGCCTTTACATTCTTCAGTGGTCGCCAAACAAAAGGGACGCAGGCAGGATTTCCTGGCTGCCAATACCTGCCTGTACGCCACTTTTCTAAAACAATAATTATCTAGGTATTAAGGTGTAATATCTGGATATTAAAATTTAAAATTTGGATATTAAATCTTGATATCTGTATATTTTGTTATATTCTAGCAGATTTTATCTTGATTGGGAATATCTAGCTGAACGTGGCAAAATTCCTGCTGATATGGAGAATGTCATTCTGCGGTTACAGGAATTTAGTCCATTGCAATTCCATTTTCTCCATTTTGAGAATACATTTCATTTCATATAATACAAATATTCATTTTAATGTATTGCAAGAAAATATTTACGCAATATCCTTTGCACGGAATTTAATATCAATTGCCAGAAAAAAGCGTGACGTAGTAAATGAACGACGCCTAGAATATGGTTTCTTTGCAATGAGAAAACTTGCGTGTACAACCAAATTAATTTGTGAAATCCAAACAATTAATTGTGAAAAATATCTCAAGGAAACGTTTGATTCAGTCTTACATTAAAAAGTTCTGTTGTACGTTTTTCTATGTTTTATATTTAAATTTTGTGATAATTATTTTTTCGCGCATTTTTTTCAATACTCTCATATCATCATTCAAAGTAACGCCTCTTTCAGTTATTTTTCGGAATTTCTTTGTCAGTGATTTGCCAAAATTTTTGCATCGTTACCAGTTTTGAGGGGATTATATTTTTTCATGAAGGATTTTAGAGATAAAAGTGTTATCAGATCTGACTGGCTCGAATAATATTTGTGGACTACGATGAGTTACCTAATTATTCAATTACTGATTGTGGGTTCAAGTTGAGTTTTATTTTTAGGCCTTGATAATATTCAATATGAGAAATTCCATCTGATTAAATCTGATATTTAAAAAAGAGAATTGCGTTCGAGAATATTCAACGGTTGTTTCAAATATTTCCTCATGATACGATATTCTCATAGTAAGGAGAAAACAACGCAATTATGACTTTTAGGGAACTGACGGCATATTTATATTTTAGGGATCATGAGGATAATACAATATATCGCTATCAGCACTGTTCAAGTTCGGCAGTTACTATTGCCTGATGTATATTGCGAAAAAGTTGACCATTTCAGAAAATGAGATTTTCAAAACAAACAAAAATTCCAAGCCGCGTAAAATATATTGTTTTAATTCAGGATAATCCAAAAGAGTATAAAAATATGAAAATTAGTGTTGTTCAAAGTCACGTGACAAGATGTGCGCCTATAATAAAATAACAACATTATACAAACCTCTAAAAAAATATATGCAAAAAATAAATAAAAATATTTTAAAATGAAGAAAAAATGACTATTTACACGGTTTATTTGATTTTGACTTTAGCAATTTGGATCATCCTCTTCTTTATAGAATAATAACTTAATATGGAGCGTTACCATACATGTTATAACAAAATATTACATAACAAATGTGATTATTATTATCCTTTTTTTTCTAATCAACGTTGATAAAACGATTTTTAATTACACTACAATCTTCTTCAGTATATAATTACCAATTTCAGCTAGTATTATGAATAGTTTAAATCATTATTTTATGGCTAAAAATCTACCATAGTGTTTGTTTCGACCCTCTTGATCCACTACAAACTCTGTATCTGTAGTAGCTAAAACAGTAGGTCCATCGTTTCAAAACATGAGAAAAAGAGAGACATTAGAACTACATATTATTATATATATTATATTATATACCAACGGACATGCCACACTGAAAAAACCAGTTCTCGTTAGATCACTGAAGTTAAGCAGTGTTGGGCGCGGTTAGTACTTGGATGGGTGACCGTTCTGGAATACTACTAAATGCGTGCTGTTGGCGTGTCGTGGATGTGGTGAGCACACACTTGTAGTTATTTACTAGAAAAAACTATCCACCTAGAAACACTACCCGTATCGGATAGTGTCACGCCTACCCCGAAAGGAAAATGGCTTAATGATATACATATCAATTATATTTTATATTATTATATTAGAGAAACGACAAAAGTGCTATGTAACTCTACTGCGAATATGAAAACAATCCCTCTCTTTACTGCGCAGCCAGAAGTGCCGCGTACTATACTGCGCATCTGTAAGTGCCGCGTAACTGCACGGTGCAGCTGTAAATGCCGTCAAACTTTACTGGGTAGCTGTATGTGACATTGAACTCTGATGAGCTATGAGTTCCCCGTAACTTCACTGCGCAGAATAATGCGAAGTGTCACTGTTCTGCGCATCCTAAGTTCCCGGCAAAATTTCTTACGCAATCACAAATTAACTCAATAATTTGAATACCTCAAACTTAACTCTCTTTCTCAAATCGCTTTCGTCAATTTCTTAAATATAATTCAAGGCACCTTTTTGGTTGGACTCGATATTAAAGGGTTTCTCAAGGGTCCAGTCTGGACCCGACCCCTTAAGGAATCAAAGGGTCCGGTTTCGGACCTGGACCTTTAAGAATTTGAAAGGTTCGGGTCCGGACCGGACCCTCAAGAAATTAAATGGTCCAGTGCGAAGCCGATCCCTTAAGGAACCATTTAATTTTGGTTCAAACCTAAATGATTCCGATCCCTGGGTGGAGTATGTTGGAAGAATGTTCGACACAGAACATTGGTCCATATTTATTATTTCGATATCTCGACCGACCTTCGAAAAAGTCGGCATAACGTTGGGCTGATGAAAATTCGCATCCAGAGTAAAATAGTTGACCTGAAGTCAGACCAACTTACAGTCATATAATTGACATAATTCGTCATAAAATTCCCTTAAAACCTTTGTCAATGCATTTCGCAATTTCCCATGGTTCTTGTGTTTTGTCCCATGGTGAACATTTTCACGCGGGTCCTGCGATTCGCAGCAAGGCAACTGGGAATGACCATGACCAGACGCGACTACGATGACATTAGGGCACATCCCCAAACTAACCTCGAGATTTTTGTACGCGGACTTGTGCTTTTTCTATAATGTATTGAACAGCCATATCGATAGCCCTCGTCTACTAGTTGAAATTAAATTCTTTGCCAGGTCGAAATCATTGCGCTCTAGGTTACTTTTTCGCTTTAGGCTGCCTTTGCACCGCACCAACTGTCGCTTAAACTCAATACTTAATAGAATCTGCAAGGAGAATAACCAACATGGTAGAGATATCGATTTCTTGGATGCATCTGCGATACGTTTGAGATAATCTGTACTGCAATGCGCTCAAAGCGATTCAGTAATGCGGCTCAGGAAGAGCTAAAAAGAAATTGTGTTATCTGTGACCGTTCGCGAAGAAAGGGACCTAATGCGGAAAAAATCGACTTTCATTTTCTTACGCCAATCGATAGTTTCCGAGTTACTCTTTCATTTCCAATGATCAGAAATTTTTCAAGTGAATTAATTTTCTTGTTATTAAGCTACAAACATAGGCATGATAAGCGTACGTGGAGAGCGAACAAATCAATTGTTAAGAATTTGATATAGGTATTCAGTTAGCAGAAAGTTCAATTACGCTAAAAATAGTTTTCCCGAAAAATCAATAGACTATTACTAAAAATCTAGTATCTTACTCACAACTCTGATATTGTTACCATTTGTTACCAAAGATCCACTAGAATGCTACTAGGTATCTACCGCTCTTTCGGTAAAATGATTTTCAGGGAAATTTAACTTTCTGGTAAATAAATGCCTACCAGACTAAAGTATATCGACATCGCACAGCGGCTAATAACAGAAAAGAATTTTCTAAATGTAACTTCGTGATTGGTACAAACTCTGTTATTTTATGTTATTATTAGTTCTGGGTGGAGACCTTAGCAGCCCCTGACGCTTGGGTAATCCCGTTGCGCCCCCTTGAGAGCCTAAGCGTGACCCCATAGCCCTCTCCATAAGGAGAGGACCGCAGCCACGCTATTGGCTGATATCTCTGACTCTACTCACAGGATGTGAGTAGATGTCTCATTATTCTTTGCGCACAGACGACAAAGGGGACTTTCTGCAAGCCCTATTTTATGTCTGTGATATCCTAACTTCCCATGTCCTATGAATAGTTCTGTTAGGATTTTGATTTCATTCCTCCCGAACTTGAGTATTTCCCTAGCTCGGTTGGAGTTAAGCTTTGAGCCCAAGAGTGTTTTGGCCTGTCTGCAACCAGAGACCAAGTCCCACTCATTCTGATTTTCCTCAGTCAGCCAACTGTTAATTACTTCAGGGACTGATGATGATCTCTCCAACCATCTGTAAGAAGGCTGGATATATGCCATCCGGGCCAGGAGACTTATAAGGACTGAACGATTTCAGAGCCTATCTGACCCTGGCAGGAGTGACAATCTCGTTGGCCAGCCGTCGTTTGGGGCCCAGTTGGGCCACAGGTAACTTTGCATGACTCCGAGTTGCCGTCCCCCGTTCTCCAGACCTTGAAAAGCTTGGAAAATGTGCCTTGATCAGATGGGCCAAGGTATCCCCGTCCGACTCTGAGTATCCCCCTCCGGGCAATTTCAGAGTGCCGAGAATACCATCCGGATTTTGACAAAGCAGCCTGTCCAGTCTAGCCGCCTCAGCTCCCTTCTCGGTGTCTGTGCAAAAGTTGCTCCAGCTCTCCTGCTTTCCCTTACGTATTGCACCTCTGTATTCGTCCCTCATCCCTGGGAATGACGTCCATACTTCCTTCGTTTTGCCAGTACTGGCACGAATGAACCTCTCTCTGGTTATCCTGCGAAGCTCTTCGAGTTTCCCGTTCCACCAGTATGTCTCCCCAGCCTTTCGAACTCTTGTAGGTCGACAATTACTTTCGTAAGTAGCTTTGATGGCTTCCGTGACAGTTTTGGCTACCATCTCCAGGGTGTCCACATCTCGAATTGACCTGGGAACCTCTAAGAATGCACATCTTAGTTCCGTTGAAAACTGATCCCAGTCCGTTCTTCTTGGATTTATGGCCCATTTAGGGCCGGCGGGTACAACGGATTCCAACTCGAACTCTATCTGTTAGTGATCTGAGAGAGTGGGTTCATCAGAAACCCTCCACTTCTTGATACTACCCCTAAAACTACTGGTGCAGAGAGTAACGTCAATGACTTCTTCTCTTACCTTGCAATATTTCACCAGTGTACGTACCTCCACTGGTGGGTTAATATCGCTGTCATAAGGAAGATAAGCTGATCCCAGAACTAGCCTCCCTATTTCTTTGAAATTTATGGCTATCGCCATCAGGTCTCTCGAACATAGCTCAAGCAGCGGGACAGCGCTAACTTCCTTCGTCAGTATGCACGCCCTTGGTTTGGCCGCCTTGGGGTCCCTGTAACAAAAAAGACCAGCCCCTCCTAATCCCCTAATGGTATCTCGAACTAACCATGGTTCTTGGATTAGCGAGATACCTGTATGCTTCGCAGCCATGCCCCTCTGCAAACTGCAGAGGCGTCTTTGCTGTGATGCAAGTTAATCTGGGTAATGGTTAGACCAGGAGCAGTCGTTCAGGTCTGCTTCTGATCTTCCTGCGTCACAGCAGGCTCCTCCTGTCCCTGGCCGGTAACTTCAAAGTTGACCTGACCAAAGTGATAGAAGGGCCTGTTGTTGAGGGCCGAAAGGGCTCGCGTTTGGGACTCCGGAATATACACGACCAGGAGATGCCTGGTGCCTCCTAGTGTGTCCCCTTCCTGATGCTTTTCGTGCCTGACAATTCGCCAGGACGCTGTCCTCAGTGAGGGGTTGAATCCTTCCAACCGACGGAGCACCTCACACGGGTCTTCCGGTTTGCCCGTGAAACACGCCGTAGCTCTCACCATCTTTTGGAGCAACTCAACCCCGCCCACCTTAAGAGACGCACCTTCCAACGACTCTGTCTCGACCACTGCTTTGAGTAGCCAAGCTTTAGCCGCTGGGTCGGCTGCCACAAATACAAAAACCCCTCCTCTAGAGAAGGAGGTCACAAATCTTGGCCATTGATCTGGGGAGACTTTTTCAAGCGCCCTCCAGGTAGCTTCCCTGAAGATCTCGAACTGCTCGACCGTGAGCAGTGAGTCCGGGTAGTTGGTGTCAGCCACCACCACCACCGTCAGGGGGTTGGTCCTCTGAGCGGCCGTCAGTCCAGCCCCCGACGACTCTCTGTTCATCGGCTGCTGGGCCGCCTTGTGCCTCTTGACAGGCCCAACCACCCCCGGCGGAGTGCTTTCTGAGCCTCTACCTTTCTTCTGGGCCGAAATGCTTGATGTCAGCCCTTTAGCTGGCGACGCTCCAGCTCACGCAGCTCCTTCTCTAGCCTTCGCCTTTTTCCTCCTCACTCTCCTTTTCAGGGAGCCGTTGGTGCTATTTTTTGTGTGTGTGGGGGGGGGGGGCTTATTGGCCTCTCCCAATACCATAGCCTCATCAAGGCCCAACTCCACACCCTCCTCCGCCACCTCCTTCTCCCTCTCCTCCTTTTCTATTATTAGATAGCGTGTCCATAATTGATCCCACGAGAAGCTAGGGAAATAAAGGTCCGCCCCTGCAGAGCCCCGCATGCAGGGGTAAGACTGTAGTTACTCGGGGAGGTCGTCCGGTGTCCCCGAGAGGTCGTTAAGACACCTTCGTAACCCCTAGGTGCAAAAGTGCCAAGAGCACGATCGCTCTACACCCACAGCTTAGGGGGGTGGTCACATTGAGTGAGATACTCAATGTACGAATACCCGCTTGTAAACCACCATAAAAATAATAGAGTAATAAAAAAAGTCGCTATGCGGGCCGCAGGTCATTCCTGTCCCGATTACAAAATTGTAAATCGGTCCGGGAGGGGCCTCGACCCAGGGATCCAGAAGGCTCGTGTTAGCTACGTTCTTTCACCCTTCTACCATACCATAATCACACATTCTAGGAGAGTCCGTTCATAGGGATCCTTTTCCTCTCACCCAAGAGACCCCGTTTATAGGGTCCTTTCATTCATATCCATACGCATGCAGGCCGAGGTCCTTTTGACCCCCATGTCCCACATGCTTAAGCCTCCCCACCAACTACAAGGTGTTGCAGCCCCCAGGGGAGGTGCAAACTCTGTTAGTAGCGTCTTTATTTTAAAAACAATTTTCAACACATGCATAGAAATTACGGAATTCCGTGAATTCAGTGAATCCAGTAAATTCCGCGAATTCGGTGAATTCGATGCATTCCTTGAATTCAATGAATTCCCTGAAATCGATGCATTCCATGAGTTCCTTGAATTCCGTGAATTCCATGAATTTCCTGAATTCCATGAATATCCTGAATTCCATGAATTACGTGAATTCAATGAATTTCGTGAATTTCGTGAATTCGAAAATTTCGCGAATTCCATGAATTTAATAAATTCCTTGAATTCAATGAACTCCGTGAATTTCACGAATTTCAGGAATTCAGTAATTTCCACGCAATCAATGAATTCCGTGAATTTCGTGAATTCCATGAATTTCATGAATTGCTTGAAATCCATGAATTCTTCGAAACCCATGAATTCCTTGAATTCCATAAATACCTTAAATTCCATGTGTTTTGGTTGTGCTGGAGGGAGGGGTTCACTGGAGAGCACAGAAACACTAGTCGTTGAGATACCTCTTTTATTGCTTGAACCACACTACAGGTTACACTGCACCACAGAGTTACACGTTCACGTTGGACGACACACGACGAGTAGCTACACTGAACTGCACGGTCGATGGCTACAGCGTAGCCACATACGCGCCGACACACGTCCGTTCGGGGCGAAGCAGGAAAAGTAACTGGGGGGAGTAGACGCGCAACAGTCCCCGAGAGGGACCTCCACGGCCCTCAAGTGGCGCCCTCTATTGGAGACGAGGCGAAACCAAACATACCGCCCGCCTCGTTCCTTGAACGATTATCTGCTAGCCGCCCGCCGTAAGGTCGAGTGTCCATGCTCTGATTCGACTGAAGTCGCTGATGACGTCACTTCGCGTTTAACAACTGTCACTCATTCATCCTGACTTGACGGTCATGAGAGGCACCTACTGGTTTGTGGGCCCCATGCCGCTTAGCAACCCCGGATTATGCCGTGCTAAACTCAAAGGAAACCCACAAAAACCTTTGAGAAAGTTGCAAGTCGATTAGTGTCAATGACAATCTTTAACCTTGTGTCTCGTAGTAGTATTCGTATTATTTAGTTTCGCATTAGAGTGACAGGCGCGATCCAACCGCAAGGATCAAACAATTTAGCAAGGGTGTCGAAAATGGTGCGCTTGGTCAAACTATACGAGTCAATCTGGGGGGGAGCCAGATGAACCCAATCACTCTGCGGATCCCAGCAAACGCCGAGCTCGTTGGCGATGCCATCACTGCAAAGTTGAAGTCAGGTCGGGCGAAGACGGCTTGTTTTGGCAAATCTGCTAGTAGCTCCGGTCGATTGGCGATCCATTTGTGGAAAGGAAATCCGCCGATAAGTTGCTCCTGTAGCTGCCTCGCTTCTCGAAGGCCATTGCATTCCATCAATAGGTCGTCGATCAAGCGATCTTTTAAAAAGAATTGGGGCAGAAGTCACAGCCGACTGTCAGTAGTGTACGACTGGGTTATTCTCACGGGCACTCAATACAGTGCGTTGCAGATCGATGTCTTGTTCGTTCACCGGAATCTGCCGATGTGTCTGGTAGGATTCAGCGCCACAATCACGTTTGTTTCGACTCCATCGAATTAGTACGTGGCTTGAATTGATTTGAAATTTGGGCCCAGTGTGAAGCGTGTCATTGAGACTGTAGCCAGTAGACGTAGGTCTTGATGCATTGCAGATTACTTTCAGGCGGCGATGATGATCTCCCCGTTGCCATGCTCCATGATGTGGTATGTAGTAAGTGGGGCGAGCGTGTTCGTGCGCAGCTTGGTCCGCAGGAACAAAGGGCAAACGTCGGCTCCGTGGTAGAAGATCGACAGCTCGAAAATGGCGGATCCGTGGGTCGGCGAGATTCAGTCCTTGTCATTTGTTGTCGTCCTTGGAACTGTTGAGCAGGCAATGATTGCTGAAGAGAAATCTGTCGCGATCAGTTGTTCTTGTTGTGAGGCGAGAAGCTGTTGCTGAGTCGTCAGCTGAATCTGAGTGATCTGGGAGTTAATCTGTTGAGGCGAAGCCCTTAGCATCTGCTGTTGATTGATCTGGTTAGACTGTTGATTTATCTGGTTGGACTGTCGATTTAGTTGATCAGTCTGTTGTTTCATCTGCTCTGCAGCTCCTGCATCTGATTCTGGAGGGGACTCTTCATCTGCATAATATTATCAGCCGAGGGCCCAGTTCCAAAACCTCCAGTTGTCGTCCAAGTTTTTTGAGGGGTGGCTGAATGAGCAGCCATCGTTGTATTTCTTGTTCCACCCTGCGTGGACATGACGTTGTGTTGTCCATTGGCCTGCTGCTATTGTTGTTTGGCTGACTGCTGCTGACCCTGCGTCGATGCTCGTAGATTTGAGTACGTGCGTTGACGGAAGCACTCTCGATGGCTGCGTAGGAGGTTCTACATCGGAGTCCGCATCTGGAGGCTGATGGATGACTCCTATATGATTCTCCGGGAACGCGGCCCAATAATTCTTCACTAGCTGAAGCCGAACAGCCGATTCCCCAGGTGTCCAGTCGGCTGCGGGCTTGTCCAGGATTGTTGTGGTTCATCATCGCTAAACGTCACTCAGCTCGACAATTGATGAAGCATTGACACTGGGGTCGAACCCCGCCCGCCAAATCCGCCACAATCAATGATTAAAAGGAAGAAAAGCAGTGAAGTATGTGCAACGCGCGTATGCGTGCACAGAAGTATCAAAATGGTTACTTACCAACAAAGAAATAGTATACAACTACGAACATGACCCGAAATGTGATATAACAAATCCAGAATAAAACATCTACATAAACTTGTCCATAAAGAATGAAATGTGTAATAATACAACAATATACAATATGCATACACCTACGTAACACTTGTGATCTATATAGACCACACATATCCCACAATAAAATGTCTCGATAGTAGCACTATAATTTCTTTAAGGTAGTTTCCGAATCCCACACTCGTACAAATATTGGAGTCCCGTGGGGCGCCTGTCGTTGTATGCTGTATTGAAAAAATTGCATGGTCCCGCATACTCAATATTTTAGGGCGCTCCTGGCTTAGAATTCCTAGTGTGTGTGTATACGTATAGTCATCAATCCTCTGTCAGCGGCAGATTCGTAGATCGTGAAACGTCGAAATTTAAAACTAACCATCGCTGACCAACTGTGTGTAAACGTGTGTATGAGTGTATCAATATTCTGCAGCAAGGAAGCAGGAGAGAGGGGACAGTGTTGCCGGATCGCGAATCTTTGACGTTCATGCGTTTGAAAGTAATTAAAATTTCAATGTTTTTCATTCGATTATTTAGAAAAGTACGTGGTGAAGGGATTTTATTATTTTTCTGACATATTTGTATTTCCAAGCAGCACAAGTAGACATATTCTTTTAATTTCTCTACCAGAGCATTTTATTATTACAAATCAAAATATGGAGAGTGCTTGTGCATTGCCCATGCATTTTTTGTTAAAGCAGTCATCTTTAACATTAATTATCTTGACATCAGTGTGGTAGAAGAATTTGAAATTAATTTAGCATATAAAAAAACATTCTACTTGAAATAGAAGCTCAACTTCAAACAATTCTACCAGAGATCGATTTTTTCGGAAATCACCTTAAGAAAGAAAGAGATATAGGTGTGCGTAGGAGAATTCTCGACCGTGTGTGATCTCGAATTTTGAGAGAGAGAGAGAGAGAGAGAGAAAGAGAGAGAGAGAGAGGCATGTGTAGGAGGAGTCTCGACCGTGTGTGATCGACAACCTCGACTGCTTCTCCCACCCGCTGTCACGTCCATTGTTTATTATGAGATACGTGTAATGACACCCACATGGCGAAGACTGCCGTCGACCCACGCTTGATGACTCCTGGTCTCCGCTTCCAATGTCGGCTGGCCGAGTTGCTCAGGCGGCAGCACGTCGGGCTTGCAGTCGGAAAGCTGCTTGGTCGATTCTCGTTGACTCCTGTTCTCTGCTTCCAATGACGGCTGGCCTTTTCTGCTCTCGATGCCACGATCACCTCCCTGTAGTAGCCGAATCCGGTTCGAAGGACCATGTTTTGGTTGTGCTGGAGGGAGGGGTTGACTGGAGACCACAGAAACACTTGTCGTTGAGATACCTCTTTTATTGCTGGAACCACACTACACGTTAGACTGCACCACAGAGTTACATGTCCACGTTGGACGACACACGACGAGTAGTTACACTGAACTGCACGGCCGATGGCTACCACGCAGCCACATAAGCACCGACACGCGTCCGTTCGAGGGTAAGCAGGAAGAGTAACTGGGGGGAGTAGACGCGCAACAGTCCCCGAGAGGGACTTCGACGGTCCTCAAGTGGCACCCTCTATTGGAGACGAGGCGAAACCAAACACCATGAAATCCTTGAATTTCATGAACTCCTCAATTCCATGAATTCCTTGAATACCATAAATTCCTTGATTTGCTTGCATTTCATGAATTCCATTAATTCCGTGAATTCGGTGAAGTCCACGAATTCCAAGAATTCCTTGAGTTTCTTGAATTTCATGAATTCCATGAATTTCATGAATACAATGAATTCCCTGAATTCGAAGAATTCCGTGATTCCAAAAAATACCCTGATTTCAATGAATTCCGTGCATTTCCTTGAATCATGTCAAAGCAATGAATTTCTTTAATTTCATGAATTCCCTGAAGTAAATGAATTCCCTGAATTCACTGAATACCTTGAATTCAATGAATTCCCTGAATTACATGAATTCCGTAAATTCCTTGAATCATGTGAAAGCTATGAACTCCGTGAATTCCATGAATTTCATGACTTCCGTGAATACCGTGAATATCATGAACTCTGTGAATTCCGAGAATTCCATGAATTCCGTTCATTCTATGAATTTCACGAATTCATTGAATTTCCTGAATTCCACGAATTCCGTGAATTCTGTAAATGCGCATCCATAAGTAACCTCTAACCTTACTGCGCAGCTATTAGCGTTGTGTAACAATACTGCACATCTTTAAGTGGTATGTAACTGCGTATCTGTAAGTGTCAGGTAATTGCACTGTGCAGCTGCAAGTGCCGTGCAACTTGACTGCGCAGCAATATGTCCCATAACGCTCTGATGCGCAGCCAGAAATTCCATGTAAATTTACTGCGCATAACAATGTGAAGTATCACTTTTCTGCGCATCTTTAGTTCCCGTCGAACTATTTTGCGCAATCTCAAGTCAACTCAATAATTTCAATAGCTCAAACTAAACAGCTTTTGACGCAATTTTCCTAACCCAAACACCATTCCAATCACCCAAGTGTACTCTCCGACAATCCTTAGAGTTAGATTTAGTTTCTCTGCATTTCTAGCATAGATATTAAGATCATCAATTAAAACACATAAGTGACCTTATGCTTTCGATATCCAGGTTTGTCGCAGAAGTACCCCTGAAAATTGCAAAGTGCAAGAGATAATGGGAATAGGGTGCGGCGATAAAGGAGAGGGCTCACGGGGTCGCATCGTCCTGAAAGACGCCTCTCTGGAAGGTGGCGCTTCTAGTTGTCACACGATGTTCTTCGCATGAGATAGTGAATCTGGTTTTCCCAAGCGGCATCAATCTCTTTATGCACATCACGATGTGCGGATGAACCTTCAAGCTTTCTAACAGACAGATGCTAAGTCAATGAGAGGCTGAACTGAAAACTTTTCTGTATTCAATTCTGGCCATTGACAAGTGACGCTGGTATGATGCTGCGTTTTAGCAGACACACCTATCGATGAGCAGGATCTCCCAACATCCTAATACACCTTTGTTTGAGCCATAATATTCGTACATCTCTCGCCACACAGGTCCAGTTGACCAAACAATCCTATCATTTATGATGGCTGTGAAGATCTTATACAGCGTGTTCAGACAAGTTATTGGCATGTCATTCTTGGACTCAGACAAGCCAACAGTGTACCAAATAATGGCGAAAAGCTTCAGTGAACTTTCTGTCAAATGTTATGTACATAGACACACACTAAATGTGGGACGCGTACTGTCACTGTCATGCTAAGCCTATCTTTGGGCTGAGTTCATGCATGTGCTTTTTGGTCTTATGATCAGCCGTTGGTTTTGTTTTAAGGTTTGCATCCGCCAGAATTCTCGCTGCATCATACAGACCACAATTAATGGTCCAGAGTTCGGACTCTTTGGAAAAATCTCTGCCTGTCTTTATCAAGTATTAATTATCATTATTATTATTATACCATTAGGCCATTTCCCTTTCGGGGTAGGCGTGACTTACTCGGTTGGAAAGTAATGGGATAGGTATATAGGTGTAAAGTAGGTCGTTATATGGTATAAGGTAGATAGGTATAGATGTTTTAGATTGATCTGGAGTTTTCGTGTTATTTATTCAAATGACACGTTCACTCCGCAACACTGCTCCGACCCAGGTTGCTGATCAATCTCTCTAGCGATCACCCCAAGTGAGGAGCCTCACAAAATTGTTATGTATGGTTCCCCACTTGAGCCCATTAGTATCCCAGGTCTTTGTTTCAGGCATCATTCACTCTATTGTTACTCTGTTTATAAACTATTTGTCGCCACACTTTCCCGTCCTGGCATACTACTCTAGCTTCCTTCACGTCCATGCATTTTTTCATGCAAGCTCTTGTGTTCCTATGACTTCTTATGTCTCTTCGGATTCATGTCTCATTCACAGATTCTAACCATTCTTTCGGCGGTCTACCTCTGTGCATTCTGCCATTTACTTTACCTTTATATACTTGCTTCGTCAGTCATTCATCTTTCATTCTTTCAAGATGTCCAAACCCTCTTAACTGATTTCTTTCCCATATGTCAACTAGTGTCTCTCCTGTACCACATTCTTTGAGGATTGTCTCGTTTCGGACTTTGTCCATCAGTGTTTTCCCGCATATTATGCGCAGGGGTTTCATGCCGATCGCGTTGATTTTACTTCTGTCCTTTTCTTGACAGGTCCATGTCTCGCTACCATATAGTACAGTCGGTACGAATATAGAATTATGTATGGCCATTTTAGCTTTTTTTGATATGTTTTTATTTGTGAGGATGGACCGTGCTCTACCGATAACCTGCTTACCCTCATTTATGCGCCTATCTAACTCCCCATCTATTTTTCCGTCGTTAGTGAATAGACTACCTAGATATACGTACTTGTCAACTTGTTCTAATCTCTCATCATTTAGGACAATTTTGCATATTGTTTTATCACTTTTACCCTCAAACACCCACGTACCTTGACGGTTTCGAGATCTACACCTTCTTCGTCGAAGAGGGCAGTTCTTAGACATTTATCCATGAATATGATAAATAGCCACGAGTACATAACGCATCCTTGTTTCACGCCTTGCATAATATCGAACCAGTCACTCAGTTTCCCATTTACCCTTACACTCGCTTTACTACCTGTATATATTGTTTTTATTGCTTGTAGGAGCCCTCCATTCACTCCATACTCTTTAAGGACTTCCCAAAGTTTACTCCTATTTACCGTGTCGAATGCTTTTTCTAGGTCAATAAATGCACAGAAAACTTTCTTTCCTACTCTCAAGCTTTTTTCTGTGATCTGTCTTAGGCTAAATATCTGATCTGTACATGATCTTCCTGGCATAAATCCACTCTGGACTTCCCATATCTTCTCTTCTGTAATTTCCATTACCCTACGAATAAGTATTTTTGAGTATATTTTACTTACGGTAATTTTACTTCCTGTCTCGAAACATAAATTTATCAATTCGCACAACCTGTGAGGTATGTACTCGCCACCGTATTTAAGCATTTCAGCGCTAATACTGTCTATACCAGCAGCCTTACCATTTTTCAAGTTCTTAATTATATTTTAAAACTTTTGATTTTTGTGAACAAAGGGCAGCATGGCAAGCATCCAATTACAAGTGCGTTTCATTTTTTTTTTAAGTTTGACCGTTGGAGATATTGAGTGTTTTAAGATTTTGTAAATACTTTCGGAAGCGTAAGAATGAGAAAAAAAATTTTTAATCTGGAAATACTGCGCAGTCCTGGATTTATTGTATACAAATTTTTGAAAAATGAATAAAAATATTATTATAAAATTCAGTAGAAAGCATTACAGTAATCCTTGAAAAATGAAATTCCTTTGAAACCATTGAAATCAATGAAAAATTCCTACGAATTCAGTGTAGTTCTACTACGAATAAAAGTCCTGGTATGAGTTCTCTGAATCCGACAAAGAGAACTTGAATTATCTGAAAATTACCCCCACCCCCCGCCTATAATAACATGAGAAAAATTGTATTTTAGCAAAAATTGATATAATTTGGTATAAAATTTAAGAAATACACATTCGAAAAGTATATAATGTTAATTGTTGAATATGAACAAAGAGCTTGTTGAATATACAAAAAACATATCTATTAAAAAAATTTTTGAAATGCATGCATAACATATGTTGTAAAACTATTTAAATTCTCATTATCTCTAAGTGAGAAGGTTCTTCACTGAAAAAATTAATTTTCAAATTGTCTTCAAAAATTGCTTTTGCCTTTTCAAATTTTTCAGTAAATTTTTCAGACTAGTTTTAGTATGTATAAAATACACAAGTATAATTCAGTAATAATTGAAGGGTGTCACGGTATAAATAAGTATGTGCAATTTTTTCGAAAACGCGTTTTACTGGCTCAAACATTCTTTAAAATTCTACCGGACATTGTTGTGAAAGGATTCATCCAAATTCGAATCGGTGGTGGGTTTTTATTTCGATAAACTGTGATCAGTCATACGAACATTTGAATCTTTGTATTGAATTACTTTCTGTTACTGAACTACATATTTACAAGATACAAATAAACTAAATATTTGGTATGAAAATCAAACGGTAGTATTGTAAAATTCATTTTTTTTCGAACAAACGGGTTTTTCAATTTAATTTTTCACTTCCTATCCTTCTATTTGTCTCGTAATGCTTTTATAATGTTTCAGGCATATGTTTTATGTTAATTGGGATCTACATTTTTTTTAAATCAATGAACTTACACGGTTTTCACAGCATTAGATTTTTGATCATCTGTATCTGTATCTGTATTGTTGATCAGTTTTGATATTCAATAGTTCATTAATTTGAAATATTGAAATATCAGAATGGAAAATTGCTATAATTATAATTAAAATATGTTGAATAAATTTTATTTTATCAATAAATTATAAGTGTTTATCAAAATTTCCTGATTCAAAATTGTAATTTTTAGCAATTTGGTAGCTATTTTTTCGAATTGACCTTGAAAATTTCTTTCGCGAATATTTTAGAGGTTATATTCGTAATGAGCACCAAAAATACGTCAGTATACGTGGTTTTAACAGAACGAGAAGAGAACTAGTTATGAACGTGATTTTTACGTATTAAATTTTTGGGGTTTTTTGGGAGAGAAAACGTAACTTTCTGAATATACCCCGAATGACATCTTACTTTTGGATTAGAAAGAAGATTCATTCCTGAATAATCAACAATGCAATTTTTCGCCAATGCATCGCCATCTGGCGAGAATCGAATTTTTTTAAAATAAAACTTACGTATTTTTCAATCGAGAATCTAAATCTACAAAGAAATATATGTTTCTATTTTTAATTATTAAAGTTACCCCTCCCTTACGCCCTCAGTGGTTGGGGTTTGGGGTGAGTTTTTGCGAAGTTGCTTTACCCCCTCGAAAATAAAAAGTTTATATAACGGATATTTTTTTTATTGGATGCGTATTTCTTTGGGTGAGCAATCTGAATTGCGCAATACTAAGATAACTTTGGAAATTTATTTATCGCGAAAGACATTTTCCATGAATTGAAGAAACGGAATATCCATGGCATAAGGTATGAAGCTGTCCTGCAGCTTATGTTATTTTTCCTCCTGTATATTCTTGAATATACATAAATTTATGAATAATATGAACAAATGTTTTACCTAATATTTTTACGCATTTTTTACATAGCATGAGTTTCAAATGAGTATATAACATTCTAATTGAAGAAATGATACTTCCAATACTATTTACTTCTTCATCACGAACAAGATGCTTATTTGCCAGAAACATAATTATTTCAAGGTCTCCTTCTGAAAGTCAATTTACGTCAGTTGATATTTTTAATTCTCTGTATTTCATATAAACATAATGTAAATGTTTAAATTAGCACGGCTTCTAATCATTGGAGGATCCAGAGTGGTTCCAGATGGAGAGCCACTAGTAAATCCCCCCCCCCCCCCAACCACATAGCTCCATTGTCAATTACAACTTTCAGTTTCTCAAGTGGCGGGGAAAATATAACCTTCACGTGACCCCCGTCCCTAAACAACATATATGCTCTGGATCTGCCCATGGTGCTAACTTGAAGTATATAAAGTTGTGACTTTAATTTTCAAATTGATTCTGTTGCATAAGGTGCATCTGGTATTATGAAAAACATAGAAAATTCGAGATAATCATAAAAAAAATAAAAAAACTCAAAAAGTATGGGTGTCAAGACCTAAATCTTTCGTCATATTGATAAGAAGGGGCATAAGACATTCTTACTCTTGCTTAGATTGGTGGTGGGGGTTTGAAAGGGGGTCAAATAAGTGCTTTAGATAATAAATATATTTTTTTATATGTTCGAGAGTCCTCGAACTTGCAATAATACCGCAAACAAAAGTTCCCTATAAAAGTCGAGTTTCTTATTCATATATCATAATTTAATATCGTCTATTATGTGACTTTATAATTTGTTCACAAAATGGATAAAGAATTTTCTACAAGTCTCCTTATATTTTTTGCGGTTTTATCGGTAGGAATTGCGGTTCCATCTGGCGAGAATAGTGGTAAGTGATTTTTTTAAAGTAAACTAATGTGACGAAAAAATTATAATTGTTTCTCCAAGTTGCCATTCTACAGTGGGTGAGGAGATCCGGCTTCGCGGTCAAAATTAAAGTTTTCAATTTAAAAAAAAAGTGGGTCACTGTAATCAAAAACTGTTGATTCATTCAATTTTAGTTATATGGAAAACAGTTGAAAATTGAAAAATGAGTGTGAAGTATGCGTGCATTCGTGTATCAAAAAATGTTATTATTATTATGAAAATAATTTATTTTGGAAATGATTCTTATTTTCATCTATTCAGGACATTTTACAAATAAGTAAGATAATAATTCAATAAAAAAGTTCAACTTTCAGTGACTTTTTCAACATAGTTGGTAACTGTTACTGTACGTTTTTAGCGCACAACTTTATCTAACAAAATGAAAAAAGTACACGGAGAAAAATATTTCGAGAAACTTTACCAAACTTAGTTGGGTA